>JBBPBX010074295.1:0-14654 GCA_038048925.1 Garcialebias charrua
ACAGGCAGAACTTTAATGACATCTACCTTCAGTCTGTGTTGGTCCACTCGCTTCCGAAATGTCCAAATTAAAATGACCAAACCAATGGAACGTGCCTGAGAAAATCCCCGTGATCTAATCCATTCAGCCAAAAGTCTGGATTCTCAAGATATGAACCAAGCCATTATGTAAGGCAGGCAGCCTGACCAGGTCCAGATTTGCTGCCGATGTCTTCCTTGTGTGTTGATAGACCAGGAACCAGCCGAATCCAAAAAGCAGGAACCAGTTATCATAAATCCAATTAAGTATGCGTCCTTAAGATAATAATAATAATAATAATGAATTCCATTTATAATGCACTTTTCATTAATAAAAATCTCAAAGTGCTACAAAGTGTAATAAAGCAAAGATCAAAATAAAACAAGTGATAAAATCAAATAAAATCAATAATAATATCAACTAAGATCAAAGATAAAATGATGTGGATGCAGATTAGGCTTGCTTAAAAAATAAATAAAATAAAACAAGATCCACAGATGACAGCAGAAATAGACACATCATCAAGTTTTCCAAGTCGATGAGTTGTGTGCATGCCAACAGGGCAAATCAGCTCGCCTACAGCCTGTCTTCTTTTTGAAGAAATTTTATCAGTTGTGTTGAGGGACCAACTGACCAAATTGAAGTCCATAGTTATGATTCGGAAGATTTTGTAGAAGAGAGGCTCTCAGACAGTTTCAGAGACAAGACAAAGCAAAAGCAAAGCAGAGACGTCCGCTCTTGAGAAGAGCAAGTGATAAATTGATATATTGGTTAAATGATTAAGGATTCAATTATATTGTGGCAAAACTGAAATATCGATTCATATCGTCATTTTTAAAATACGCTTTTATTTTGAAATTCCCAAGGCGCATCTGCATAACCATTTCCGTGTGGGGTTACGCTCTGCAGCCGTCTAAGCAACATGGCAGATGAGGCAGAAAATGAAATTCACTCTCCTACTGGATTTAAATCAACACTGTGGAAATATTTTGGCTTCCAACAGAAGGACGGCTCAACAGACAAAACTTGTCATATGCAACAGGTGCCAGCAGTGCTGGGCAGCGCTAATCCAAAAATTAGTTCCGCTATTTCTAAAGCACTAATTAATTTATTTAGGTCCGCAATTTCAAAAGCACTAATGTCTTAGGAAAATTAGGGGAAGCTAATTCTAATCCGCTAATTAAATTCAACAATTGGTACCCACAAGTTATGCAATATTTGCACTACACTGCCAACTAGCGGTCCATATCCTAGATGTCATTACTGTTTTTCTCTTACATTTTGTTGTTGGATGTAACTGGGACCTCGTGTACATAATCTCATCTCATCACATGTACTACATGTGGTGCAAATGACAATAAAGACTCTCTGACTCTGATAATAATATTGTTTGTAATAATAATCATTTTCTTTGAGTATAACCAATAGACAAAATACATAGAACAAAACAGACCCTGATTACACCCAAGAGTTCTTTTTTTTCTATTTTAAATCAGTTCTTGAATCCCGGATGATTAAAGGTCCATCAATCAATAATCTGGTAGTTTGTAGTTCATGATCCAGGGTAATATGTCCAGAAAAAAACAAATAGTTTGGTGCAATTTAAGTCCTACCGCACAGCTGCGGTGATCCGGTAGCTTGCCATCCTGGGTGGGAACAGGGGGTGAAAAAAACCCTGACCTAAAAAAGGTCATAAACAAAACAAAAATTAGCATTACTATATACACAGGACTAAACTGTTATCAAAAATAGTTAAACATTCACATAGTTAAACATTCACAAAAACAAATAAAATAATTCCAGCAGGTATTTTTCAAGAATCATTCAAATGTCCTGTTAAGCACCTTGGTCAATGCAAGGCATTGCAGGAAGGTGCTATACAAATAAAGTTTATTATTATTATTATTATTATTATAACTTCAATTCAAAGACCACATCAACAGTACATATCAAATTAAAGTTACAGATCAAGTTTTAAAGTGCACTTCCAAGTTGTATCCAAGTTTAATTCATATAAGAGTCAATTAAGCTTAATTTACTTCAATATTGTTTCAAAAAACAAATAGTAATTTCTTTTTTCTTGCGCAACCCAAAATAAATTAAACCAATTCCAAATTTCTATAGGCAGTCAACAGATTTAATGAAAAGTAACTAAAATGATCCTAAAATGATGAAATTACTAAAATCAAAGGATTTATTTAATACTTTACGTATATATTCATTCATTCAACCTTTATTTATACAGGCTAGCCTCGTTGAGTCATGGGGACTCATTTACAAGAGGGACCTGTCTCACTCACACCAAACAACCATCCATTCTCACACTCACACCTAGGGTCAATTTAGAGTCACCAATCAGCCTAACAAGCATGTTTTTTGGTCTGTGGGAGGAAACCGGAGTACCCGGAGGAAACCCACGCATGCACGGGGAGAACATGCAAACTCCACCCAGAAAGGCCCCGGACCGGGATTTGAACCGGCAACCTTCTCGCTGAGAGGCAGCAGCTCTACCAGTTGTGCCACCGTGCTGCCCAATATTCTATTATATATTCTATTCGGCCACGAAATTAACAAAAAGAGAATGATCTTTTAATCACTAAGACCACTTTTAAATCTCAAATATATGGGCGTGTCGCCACCGCATTTCTGTTTCATAAAAGGAACCCAAATACATAAAACGAACTACTCACCGTCGAGTGGTTAACACAAAACACACAATACAATCCTCCGGCCGCGTTAATTTAGCTTGATACAGCGGGGTTCTCCCATGATTTATGAACACACCAAGCGCAACCAGCTAGCCACAGAATTAGCACCCGAGTTCACCTCTGACCCGGAAGATGTCAAGATGGAATAGTCCATTTTTAGTAGGGGGATACAGAAATCGACCGGTTTTTGTATTGCGTTTTTAATGATCGTTTTCATCGTAACTATAATTATTTTTATGTTAAATGTACATTAACAAGCATGAGCAATGTTAGGGATGTAGGTGACTGGCCGGGGCGGGGCGGGGCCGGGGCCCCTGCTGATTGGGAGCCCCAGGCAACGGCATCATTTGCCTACATGGTAGATCCGCGTCTGTTCTCCCCTCTGCTCCCCCTCCCTCCTCTCTGCTCCCTCACCAAGGGGGAAAAAGGTAAACAAGCAGCTACGAGAGCCAGCGTAAGAGCCCGTAAATAAGTTTTTTCGTTTTTACTGATAGATAATTAGTTATTAGCGGTACTGCATTTTAAATAAAAATAGCACAAATCCGCTTATGAATTATAAAAGTTAGACAATCCGTTGTAACGCTGACAAATAGTTTAGGTCTGCTGTAAGCGGATTAAAAACCCCTATGATGAGTACAATTAATGGACTAAGTTTTCCCTCGCCCGGACGCGGGTCACCGGGGCCCCACTCTGGAGCCAGGCCCGGAGGTGGGGCACGCTGGCGAGCGCCTGGTGGCCGGGCTTTTACCCATGGAGCTCGGCCGGGCACAGCCCGAAGAGGAGACGTGGGTCCCCCTTCCCATGGGCTCACCACCTGTGGGAGGGGCCAAAGGGGTCGGGTGCAATGTGAGATGGGTGGCGGCCGAGGGCGGGGACCCTGGCGGTCTGATCCTCGGCTACAGAAGCTGGCCATTGGGACATGGAATGTCACCTCTCTGGTGGGGAAGGAGCCTGAGCTAGTGTGTGAGGTTGAGAGGTTCCGACTAGAAATAGTCGGACTCACCTCAACGCATGGCTCTGGCTCTGGAACCAGTTTCCTTGAGAGGGGTTGGACACTCTTCCACTCTGGAGTTGCCCCTGGTGAGAGGCGCCGAGCAGGAGTGGGCATACTGGTTGCCCCCCATCTTGGTGCCTGTACGTTGGGGTTCACCCCGGTGAACGAGAGGGTAGCCTCCCTTCGCCTACGTGTGGGGGGACGGGCTCTGACTGTTGTTTGTGCCTATGCACCAAACGGCAGCTCAGACTACCCACCCTTTTTGGAGTCCTTGGAGGGGGTATTGGAGAGTGCGCCTCCTGGGGACTCCCTTGTTCTACTGGGGGACTTCAACGCTCACGTGGGCAATGACAGTGAGACCTGGAGGGGTGTGGTTGGGAGGAACGGCCCCCCTGATCTGAACCAGAGTGGTGTTCTGTTATTGGACTTCTGTGCTCGTCATGGATTGTCCATAACGAACACCATGTTTAAGCATAAGGGTGTCCATATGTGCTCTTGGCACCAGGACACCCTAGGTCGCAGTTCGATGATCGACTTTGTTGTCGTCTCATCTGATCTGCGGCCGCATGTCTTGGACACTCGGGTGAGGAGAGGGGCGGAGCTGTCTACTGACCACTACCTGGTGGTGAGTTGGCTCCGATGGTGGGGGAGGATGCCGGTCAGACCTGGCAGACCCAAACGTATCGTGAGGGTCTGCTGGGAACGTCTGGCAGAGTCTCCCGTAAGACGGAGCTTTAACTCCCACCTCCGGGAGAGCTTTGAACACGTTCCGAGGGAGGCGGGGGACATGGAGTCCGAGTGGGCCGTGTTCCGCGCCTCTATTGTCGAGGCAGCTTATCGGAGCTGTGGCCGCAAGGTTGTTGGTGCCTGTCGAGGTGGCAACCCTCGAACCCGGTGGTGGACACCGGCAGTGAGGGATGCTGTCAGGCTGAAGAAGGAGTCCTATTGCTGGGTTGCAATCACGTGACCCGGAAGTGGCGCGAAATTCAGATGCGGGGCAGGAAGTGATTTTCCCCAGTTCAAAACACAGCAGAATGGATTACAGCAAGTATGCCAAAGCCCTAAATAAACTGGCGAGGACGAGTTTTGGGTTAACCATTTAGGATCAAAAGAAGCTTTAAATGGTTGTCGACTTGTTTCTGCCCGGGTGAGTAGTGAGATGTATTATTTATTTAGTAATTAGCCTATGCTAACTACGCTATCGCTAATGCTAACAACAAGTTTAGTTAGCCCCCTGTTATTTCTATGTGCGTGGATCTACTTAAAAATAATATATTTAGCTTCTGTAAAGCCAAATTCGTGCTGGAGTTGTATGTGTTAACGTTGAGTCATATGCATTTCTACACTGTAGGTCAGAGATCTACAGTAACTCCATTAAAAAGGTAAGTTAATGTACTGAAAATATTATGATTTTTTTTGTTTTGATAATACAGTATCATCAAGGTGATCGTATCTTCTTTGTAACTTCAGATACTAGCTGGTTAAACTCAAGGTGGCCATACATGGGAGCCTCACCAGATGGAGTCGTTTCATGTGACTGTCATGGAGCCAGGGTGTGTGAAATCAAGGTAAAATTTATTTCTCAAAAGGTTTGGACTACTGCACTGCAGACTTAGCTTTTTTAGATTTTTCTACCTGGATTATTGAGCATGCATTAGGGTACTGCACTGCAGACTTTGCGCACCTCACAGTATGAATGTTACAACTATAATTTTTTACTCAAATCTTTGTTGTTTGCATATTTCACAGCATGTAGCCGTAGTTTTGGGGATGGTCTTGCAGTTTGTGGGATGTTGCCTTGTTTCCAGTTAAAAAATGTGTGACCTTTCCATCACCTTTTAAAACTTAGTCCAGATTAATACATTCTTACCTGTGGAACACACCTGGTTGACAGAGACATAAATATAGTCTCATTTTCTAACATTGGTGTTGGATAGTGAAATGAGTGAAACACAATCTTTAAAAACGTATCATATTGAAATGTTTTGGAGACTACCGTATTTATTTTTTATGTCTAAGTTTCATTGTCTTGTCCTTCAGTGCCCACAGAGCAAACAGCATGAAGTCGGTCTGAGGATGTGTGCTGGACAGCCTGGTTTTTGTCTCGTCGTCTCGTCAAGGTTGGAGATTCTGTACAACTGGATAGGAACCATCCTTATTACCATCAGCTCCAGGATCAGATTCACATTGTGGATGTACAATATTGTGATTTTGTAGTATGGAGTGAAAATGATATTTATGTGGAAAGAATTCTGCCAGATGACCAGCTGTGGGAAACAGCAGTTCCCAAAATTCAGCACTATTTTACACATTGCATCCTACCTGAAATCCTGGGACAGAAATCCACACGTGACTAACCAATCTAAGAATCAAGAATGTTATTTGGAGTAGTTGATGAAAGGAGTTTGAAAAGTTTATACAAATTTAAACAGTTGCTCTTTTTTTCCCCAAAAACATTTGTCACTACCATAACATGTTTCAGCTACACCTGTAGCAAGCACTCTGCAGAAGGGTCATGTGATGTTATTACATGTCATGACAGCTGTTTTTTATTTACAATAATCTTAATTGAAAAGTTAAGTATGTTAAATCAAATGATATATTTAAATCAATATGAGATTAGCTTGTGAATTTCAAAGGTGTTCTAATATGTTAAATAACAGCACATACAAATGTCATATGTCACAAATGTTGCAAAATGAGTCTACTTCAGAAAAATGTTTTTATTTCAATAGCAAAACTCATGTCATTTTAACTGACCAATATTCACAAAGATTGGTTATGGAGTTCATTGAATAAATTAAAAATATTCAACCTTATTGGGTAAATTTTTTTTTTGTCTTCATGAACAATTAACATGTACAAATATGGTCTGTAACAGTATTAGTGATTTAATTTACTTTTGATTTACTTTAAATGATAAATACATGTATAATCATTTAAACTTAAAATATTTATATAAATATAGTTGATTGAATTACTTGTCGCTCAGGCCACTATTAAGAATTGTAATCTTTCATGGAGAACATGAATCGTTCTAAAACAAATTCGAGACACAGTGGCTTTTGACACATTAAATCTATAGGCAAGGTCTTGAAGCTGCAGATGTAATCTGAGATGCATAAGTATCATAATAAATTGCTCAAATTTGGAGAGTGCTGACAGTGATGACATGCTGATGTATAAGGTTCACAGAGCTGAAAAATTTGCATCAAAACTAAAAAGTTGGGCAGTCCCGTATAAAACTTTGTTTTATCGTTGTTCTGGAAGGTTTCAGGAGTAAATTTAGTCACTGAGACTTTTTCCTTAAGGTCGCAGATCTCAGTTGTGTAGCCTTTCACTGCATCCTCCAGCTTTGTGAGGTCAACCATGCTTAGATCCGTCTGGCATTCTGCATCTGCAAATATTTAATTATTAAAAATTACGTTCAGAAATTCTATAAATAAATAAATAGTATTTTTATTTATTATTATTTTACCTTTGAATCGTTCGTTTTCAGGGGCTGGTAAGCTTTCTTCACAGAGCTCATCTTCCAGACTGTTGGCCTCCTCAGTGCAGAGAAGCTTCCAGGCCTTAGCTCTTTCCCTGCGCCGGAGGGATGCTTCTGTTTGTGGCCACTCGTTACTTCTTTGGTACCCCAGGTTAACAGTGGGGGCCCAGTCTTGGGAATGTACATCACCTGCTGCACTCGGACAACCTAAATATAAGACACCACTTTAAAGTAAAACACGTAAATGCCTTTCCTAGCACTAAGCTAACCGCTAACAACATTAGCATTCTAATCGGATTTTTTCTGGGAACAACCAAGTGTTGAACCACTACACAAGCTAGGGCATAACATATCTTACCTGTCTTTCTAGTTACTGTCCAATAAAATATCTGAAAATATGATTTAAACGATACGACCCTTACCTGTAACAAAGTGGTCGCTGCAGACTCTCGTCAGTTTCTGCACCTCCTGTTTTTAGCCGTAGGTTGTAATCCACGTTTGTCGTCTTTTTTCTGTAAGTTTTTTTAAATTAATCCCCTTGTAGCATACTACTTTCGGAACACGAAAATAACTTTTATCTATCTCTCGATTAGAGCGGTTGCAACAACCGTAAACGGCACAGAATTTAGGCATGTTGATGCTGAATCAGCAACAGAAGGAAACGGCTGCGTTTACTTCTTGCCCCGCATCTGCATTCTGTGACGTCACTGCTACGTCATCTGAAACCCAGCAATTGGGCCTTTTTGGCTTGTGGGACCCCGGAAGCAGCTGATAGGTACCGGCAGTCCAAGCGGCATGCGGCTCGGGTGGTTGCTGAGGCAAAAACTCGGGCGTGGGAGGAGTTCGGAGAGGCCATGGAGAATGACTTCCGTACGGCTTCGAGGCGATTCTGGTCCACCATCCGGCGTCTCAGGGGGGGAAAGAGGTACGAGACCAACACCATTTATGGTGGAGGTGGCGTGCTGCTGACCTCAACTCGGGATGTTGTGAGTCGGTGGGCGGAATACTTCGAAGACCTCCTCAATCCTACTGGCACGTCTTCCACTGAGGAAGCAGAGCCTGGGGACTTTGGGTCGGGTTCTCTGATCTCTGGTGCTGAGGTCGCCGAGGTGGTTAAAAAGCTCCGCGGTGGCAAGGCTCCGGGGGTGGATGAGATTCGCCCGGAGTTCCTTAGGGCTCTGGATGTTGTAGGGTTGTGTTGGCTTACGCGACTCTGCAATATCGCGTGGACATCTGGGGCAGTTCCCTTGGATTGGCAGACTGGGGTGGTGGTTCCCCTATTTAAAAAGGGGGACCGTAGGGTGTGTTCCAACTATAGGGGGATCACACTCTTAAGCCTCCCTGGTAAGGTCTATTCAGGGGTTCTGGAGAGGAGGGTCCGTCGGATAGTCGAACCTCGGATTCAGGAGGAGCAGTGTGGTTTTCGTCCTGGTCGTGGAACACTGGACCAGCTCTACACCCTCAGCAGGGTCCTGGAGGGTGCGTGGGAGTTTGCCCAACCAGTTTACATGTGTTTTGTGGACTTGGAGAAGGCATTCGACCGCGTCCCTCGGGGGGTTCTGTGGGGGGTACTCCGGGAGTATGGGGTACCAGGCCCTTTGATAAGGGCTGTTAGGTCCCTGTACGACCGGTGTCAGAGCTTGGTCCGCATTGCCGGCAGTAAGTCAGGCTCGTTTCCGGTGAGAGTTGGACTCCGCCAAGGTTGCCCTTTGTCACCGATTCTGTTCATAACTTTTATGGACAGAATTTCTAGGCGCAGCCAAGGTGTTGAGAGGATCCGTTTTGGTGACCTTAGAATCGCTTCTCTGTTTTTTGCAGATGATGTGGTCCTATTGGCTTCATCAGCTCGTGATCTACAGCTTTCGCTGGAGCGGTTTGCAGCTGAATGCGATGCGGCCGGGATGAGGATCAGTTCCTCCAAATCCGAGGCCATGGTCTTGAGCCGGAAAAGGGTAGCATGCCCTCTCCGGGTCGGGGAGGAGGTCCTGCCCCAAGTGGAGGAGTTTAAGTATCTCGGGATCTTGTTCACGAATGAGGGAAAACTGGAGCGTGAGATCGATAGGCGGATAGGTGCAGCGTCCGCAGTGAAGCGGGCGCTGTACCGGTCTGTCGTGGTGAAGAGAGAGCTGAGTCGAAAGGCAAAGCTCTCAATTTACCGATCGATCTACGTTCCCACCCTCATCTATGGTCATGAGCTTTGGGTTATGACCGAAAGAACAAGATCTCGGATACAAGCGGCTGAAATGAGTTTTCTCCGCAGGGTGGCTGGACTCTCCCTTAGAGATAGGGTGAGAAGCTCAGTCATCCGGGAGGGACTCGGAGTAGAGCCGCTGCTTCTCCACATCGAGAGGAGCCAGTTGAGGTGGCTCGGGCATCTGGTTAGGATGCCTCCTGGACGCCTCCCTGGTGAGGTGTTCCGGGCACGTCCCACCGGGAGGAGACCCAGAGGAAGACCCAGGACGCGCTGGAGGGACTATGTTTCTCGGCTGGCCTGGGAACGCCTTGGGATTCCCCCGGAGGAGCTGCTCCAAGTGGCTGGGGAGAGGGAAGTCTGGGCCTCCCTACTTAGGCTGCTACCCCCGCGACCCGACCCCGGATAAGCGGAAGAAGATGGATGGATGGATGGATGGTAAGCGGATTAGCGCATTAGCGCTCCCTGGCGGTCATATGCCCACCACTGGGTGCCAGTGTGAGTTGAAATACTGGGAAACACAACAAATTTGTCCGTTCACCTGAAGAAGAAACACGGCATTGATAGCCATGTTATGTAAGCTCAATATCTATTTTTGTTTCTTTATGACTGAAAGGTAAGCAGGGCACTTTTAAGTAGGGATGCACTGATCCACCTTTTTTTAACTTCTGATCCGATCCCGATTCTTAAATATGGATATCATCCGATACGATCCCGTTCCGATATTGTGATATCTTCACTTCTAAGAAGTAGTCACTCTCAGCAGTTGTCTTTAACTTGTTTATTTTAGTCTTGAACACAGCGTACACACTACAGGCGCTAGCTCATTCAGTACTGGCTTTACTCACTTGACGCCACTGCCCTCTAGTGGTCTGGGAGGTAATCCAACTAAACCTAAATGAACTAACTCAGTATACTACATCCCTCCCCCTTTAAGAGTCAACTTAGGTTAGTGAAACTTAACAAGAACTCATCTTCCCAATGGTCCTGAACATCTGTGCTATCAGAACTCTCTATGACTCTACTTATTTTAAACATTAATTAAAACTTATATGTATTACACATGGAAGGTGAAAAAACTAACGAGTCCAGAGAACACTTTCCTTAAGGAACTCATTACAGGTAGTCCCCGACTTACGAGCGCTCTGACCTACGAGCATCCGGACTTACGAGCTGGCGAACGAGCAGTAAATTTGTAAAAAATACAGCACTTTTTTGTGTTTTTAGATGAAAGTGTAGCCTGGCCCTCGCCTTCCTGCACAGCTCCGCTCAATTCTCATTTCCCTTCACTGCACAGTCTGGGACTTCTCTCATTAACAACCATTTCTCCGGTAGATTTTTGTTCGGACCAATCAGAGAACAGAAGGGACGGAGTTTTGGACCCTAACCCACGCCCCCACCTGTCCCAGCGCGCAGAGCCCTATAAAAGGGCTCTGCCAGCGCGCAGTCAGCGAGCACCGGCATGTTCTCATTCAAAGCGATGCAGGACTGTTTTATATGTGACACAAATTTATTAATTTCCCCTTCTTAATCCCTTATCTGGAGTTTTCTTTTGTTTTTTGGGCCAAAAGTCAAGTGATCGCTCGCTCCCTCCTCCTTCTCTCCCTCCGCTGAAATGAACAAGGAAATGGCTGAGGTTGTCACGAGAATTAAACTCGGGTTTTACGTTGCTGCCCGAGTCCCATCAGATTTTCTGGTCTTCTGGTGAGCTGGACCAGCGATCCATGGTTTTATTGTATTTTATTAAAACGTTTTATTAACATATAAACACAGAATTTCCAGCGCGGCAGCCGGCAGCAAGAGAAAAGCTGCAGGAGGCGGAGCAGTTGTCAAGTTCACCAGAGCACGGGGAGCAGCCATACATGGCTCTGAGGGGAGGGAGCAGAATGCTTTCCCTGTTCAAAATATCCAATGGTTTTGTTCCTCAGCAGAGGCCAACGCCTCCAGCAAGAATCGTTTTAAAATGGAGAGGTCCCAGACCCTAGTCTGAAGCGAAGTGAAGGACAGGGTCTGGTTTTAACCAGGCTAATGAAAGTGTGTTAGCTAACCGTTTGGAAACACGTTTCCGACAATGTTTATGAACTAATATGAACGTTTTTGATGAAAAACGAGTGTTTGTAGTAGCGCTAGCGTAAATGTTCCAACTTACGAGCGAAAATCCGGACTTACGAGAACATGTGCTTCATGTTCCAACTTACGAATTTTCGTGTTACGAGCAACTCGCAGGAACGGAACTCGCTCGTAAGTCGGGGACTACCTGTACTTGCACAAAAAGTCACTCAGATAAGGAGGAGTCTTTCTTTGGCGTTCCGAGCGGCGTAGTACCGGGGGTGGATCTGTTCTTTTTTTATTATTAAATTTATTCATTTTAAAATATAACACAAAAAACAAACAATCACAAATGAGACTATACAATATTAAGAAATAAAATGAAAGGTGGCAGAAAGAAGAGAAAATCGTATTATATCTGCCCCCCTTTTTGCCCCCTGTTTCAAGAACATTTCAAACGCTTGACTTGTGAAGCATGTGCCATTGTCTGAAACTATCATCTGGGGTAGGCCATGTGTGCTGAAACACTGTCTGAGTTTCTCTATGGTAACTTGACTTGTTGCACTGTTTGTGGGATACACATCAATCCATTTTGAATGTGCATCTACCACAACAAGAAACATCTTGCCTGAGAGAGAGCCGGCATAGTCCAAGTGTATTCTACTCCAGGGTGTCTCTGGCCACTCCCAAGGGTGCAGGGGTGCAGCAGCTGTAGCATTCCTATTTTCCTGACATGTGTGGCAGGTTTGTACTTCCTTCTCTATTTCAGCATCCATCCCTGGCCACCACATGTAGGAACGTGCCAAACCCTTCATCCTCGAAATGCCAGGATGTAAACAATGTAGTTGTTTTAAAAGGGTAGACCTTCCCTTCTGTGGAACAACCACTCTGGGACCCAACAGTACACATCCATCTTTCACACTCAACTCTAACCTTCTCTGATTGTAGGCCTTGAACTGAGTGTCCACTTTGTTTGGCCAACCTTTTAAACACCATGACAGCACTTGTGACAGTATTAGGTCTTTAGCTGTCCATTTTTGTATTTGGGATGTGGTGATGGGTGGATTATCCATCACATCCAGCATGAAGACTTGTCCTGAGTCTTCCTCCTCATCCGTCTGTGGCAGTGGCAGATGACTCAATGCATCAGCGTTGGCATGAACTTTACCTGGTTTGTATACAATGTTGTACTCATATGCTCTCAACAGGGTAGACCACCTTTGCACTCTCGGCGATCCCATCTGTGGCACTGGTTTTGTGTCATTAAAAAGGGAGATCAGAGGCTTGTGGTCAGTGCTGATTGTGAATTTCCGACCATAGATGTACTTGTGAAATTGCTTGATCCCGAATATGATGGCTATAGTCCCTCCTTGTCAAGCTGTGAGTAACGGTTTTCTGCTGGTGTTAATGTCCTTGACATGAACTCTAAAGGTCGCTCACTCCCATCTTCTATCACATGTGACAGCACGGCTCCCACTCCGTATGGTGAGGCGTCACATGCCAGCACCAAGTCTCTGTCTGCTGAGTAATGATACAGTACTTTGGCTGATTTCAGCAGCTGTTTAGCCAAGCTGAATGCTTTCTGCTGTTCTTTATTCCAACACCATGGAACTCCTTTCCTCAGCAGATGATGTAATGGTGCTAATTGTGTAGCTAGATTAGGAAGAAACTTGTTGTAGTAGTTTAGGAGGCCCAAAAAAGCTTTTTGTTCTGTCACTGTGGTTGGAGGTGGAGCTTCCTCAATGGCACTTACTTTGCTTTGTACTGGGTGCAAACCTTCTGCATCGATTCTGTGACCCAGGTATTCCACCTGATCCTGTAAGAAAACACATTTACTCCTCCTAAGTCGCAGTCCGGCCTCCTTTAGTCGTTTGAGAACGTCGTCCAGCGTTTTCAGGTGTCCTCTGGTGTCACTTCCAGTTAGCAATATGTCATCCAAATAAACTACTACATTTGGTAGACCTTGTAGCAAGCTTTCCATTGTACTTTGGAAAATAGCTGGGGCTCCAAATGGTAGTCTGTTATAAGTGAAAAGGCCACGGTGTGTGTTTATTGTCAGGTAGTTCTTGGAATCCTCATCCATGACTATCTGCGTATAAAGCAGTTAGTGCATTGAAAAGGTCTTCCACACGGGGAATTGAGTATTTTTCCTGTAATAAAGCATTATTTACTGTTAATTTATAATCACCACAAATTCTGACTGAGCCATCCGGCTTCATAACGGGCACAATGGGCGCTGCCCAATCTGCATACTTTATTGGGGTTATGATATCCTCCTTTAAAAGTCGTTCCAACTCCTCTTCCACCTTAGTCCTCATGGCATGTGGGACTGAACGGGGTTTGTAAAATTTGGGATGGGCATCTGCCGATACCCGGATGGTTGCTTGCAAACCTCTTAACATTCCCAACTCTTCTTTAAAAACCTCTTCATGTCTCAAAAGAACTTCCTGTAACTCTTGTGCCTCTGTTTTCACGTGTTTAATCTCATCCCACTTGAGTTTCAATTCTTTCAGCCATCCTCTGCCTAACAGATTAGATCCAGTTCCCTTTACTACCACTAGTGGCAGCGTTTTTTTCTGGTTTGCATAGTTCACTTCAACTTGAGCTACACCTACCACTGTAATTTTCTCTCCACTGTATGATTTAAGAGAGATTTTACTGTCTTTAATCTGTGGTTGACTGTCTTCATGCCACAACTCCAAAAAGTTGAATGCAATCGTCAGATCTCAGCCAAAAATTGGGTTATAAATATGGTGGGGAAAAAACGAAAATTAGTCGCTTTGTTGTATAAGTCACAGGCATGCTAATTTATGCAAAGAAAACTGTGACTTATACAGCAAAAATTACAGTAATGAATGTGTTACTTCCCTGTGCACACCATTTTGTTCCACCACATGTGGTGTATGTGACAAATAAAGAAACTTGAACCTTGAAATCTCGAATCCTTACTTCCTGCTGAGGTCACAATTTTACATACATTAAGCTGACCATGCTTTTAAACAATTTGGAAAACGCAGATACTGTAATGATGTCATGGCTTTGAATGATTTTGAGTGATTAGTTGACAACATTTGAGTTATCTGGAGTGGAGGCACACCTGTTGATGCTTTAAGGCCCACATTAAACACACTGCTCATCTAATGGATGAACAGGGAAATCTATATGAATATGAAGAATTCATCTATCCATCCATTATCTTTACCC
>JBBPBX010074296.1:0-17612 GCA_038048925.1 Garcialebias charrua
TTAAACATTCCCCCCGACACACACACGTACGTACACGCACACACACGCACACATACACACACACACGTACACGCACACACAAGCGTGCACACACACACACACACACACACACACACACACACACACACACACACTCAGCTGACAGCCACATTGATAACAGGCTTCAGGCATTGCATTTTATCAAGCAGCTATTTATTTGTGGAGGAATGCACCATCCAGTCATGTGTTTGCTTTAGGCATGTAAAATTTCATGCACTGGTATTCAAAGTGTCACTTTTTTCTTTTAACACACACTAACCAACAGAGGAAGGAAACTTTTGTGACAATTGAAGGGTTTAAGAAGTACAGTGCTGTTTGTGTTTTATATTTCTTCAGATTACGGTATACTTTGTTTTGACAGAGAAATGACAGCTTTCTGTAAGGGAGTGATTGGAAGGCCCTCCCTGATCTGAACCAAGGCAGTGCTCTGTTATTGGACTTCTGTGTTTGGCACACACACCATGTTAAAACATGGCCTGTTCTGGCCCACCTAGGGCTGGGTATTGTTCAAAAGTTTTTGATATTGGTACCGTTACCTTCACGTCAATATCGGCTCCTGAACGGTACTTTTTCTGTACCAATTTTATAACTAACATCAATTCTAACAAGAAGAAAGTTACGTTACACATTACATTACAAATCTTGAGTTTTATTTTTTAACTTTGATATTTTTCCATTCCAGGACATTTCGTACATAAAAATATACAAATAATTTCCAGGTCAAAAGAACAGTTGCAAACCAGTGACATGTCAGTGTCTAATGCTCACTGCTACACATTGAGGACCTTTTCACTGAACAGATTTTCTTCAGAAAAATCAATATGTCTTCTTCCTCTGGACACAAGCAAACCTGCTCCTGGATGATGGTGTCTCCAGCAGTAGAACATGTTCGCTCTGAGGCTGTGGATGATGCTTGTTGCACACACAGATACCTGGTTGACAAGTCTGATAGCATTATCATAGTGTCCCTCACATTCCACCAGCAGGTCACTGGATTCACTGAGGTTAGGGTTGATGGCAGACTTCTGTACCTCTGTATCTCTTCCTGAATCTTCTCTGTGGTTCTCTGGGATTCAGGGCTCTTATCTTCTCCCTAATTGACATTAGAACATAAAACATCAACAATGACGTGGTTGTGTTATTATTGTTAAAAACCCATTATCTAGGCTGAAAGATAAAAGCTTAACTGGTCAACAATATCCTTTACAGCTTACTTGCCTCCACCATGCAGCCTCCACTGTAGAAAAAGATGGAAAACTTTTAACAACAACGTTTACGACTGTCCTGTGCCCCCCCACCCCATCTCACTTTTCTTTCATCTGTCCTCCTTGCATCAGTATCGGAGGCTTCTGTGAGAACATTAACATAAACAGTGACCATTAGGTGAACTGTTTAACCAGTTGACCGGACGGATGAGCACATTTTTACAAGCTAAGCTTCATCTGTTACTGTCAATCTTTAGTTAGCTTTTGATTTTAGCTAGCTACATAGATAGCCATAAAATAAAGCTACACACTAATATCTTAAAGTTAGCGTTACATGGATCCTAGTTTAACTCACTGCGATGCATATATTAAGTTGTAGTAACGTTAATAAACATAAACTTACAAGTTGAAATCCCAGACGCAGCTCCGTCCTCAGTGTAAAGCGGAGTCCAGTTGTAAAGATTTTGAATAGGGCCGTGCAGGCTCTCTAACACCCAGAGGCTGTGGCTGAGTGGTTAGAGCAGTCGTCCTACAATGCAAAAGTTGGGGGTTTGAATCCACCAGCAGTCACATGCCAAAGTGTCCCTGAGCAAGACATTGAACCCCTAAATACCTCCAATGTGTGTCCCGCCACGATTGGTGTATGAATGTGATAAAGCACTGATCAGTCTTTGTACAGAAATAGTGGAGTGCTGTATGAATGGGTAAATGAGGGCAAAGATTGTAGTGTAAAGTGCTTTGAGTGTCTTGTTCAGATAGAAAAGTGCTATAGAAGTGCAGTCCATTTACCATGTAGACTGTGGACATACCGTAAACACCGGTGTATAATACGCTCTGGTGTATAATACGCTTTGGCCAATATTTGGAAATAAATCAGAAAAATCGGTAGATAATACGCTTCATGTTATAATACGCGCTGCCGTGACAGTCTTTTTTATGGCCACTAGATGGCGCCAGGATACGCCTCCAGGTACAGTCTGCAGGTAAACAGACTACAGGGTGCATTAGCGCCCATAGCGGCCAAAACTGGTACTGCATCATTTTTAGGCCAAAATGAAAAACAGCGAATCAGAGCCAAAAATGGGTCTAAAAATATGGGAAAAAATCTGTAGATAATACGCTTCGGTGTATAATACGCAGGACATTGAAATGAGCAATAAAAGTGTGTATTATACACCGGTGTTTACGGTAGTATGTAGGATTTACACAATGGCTTCCCTCTTATGGCCAAATTTGTTTTTTCTGCTCCTGCTCTTCTTTAAGGGACTTCTTTTATTTGATTTACCTTTATTTAATTAGGTAAATCCTACTGAGATCACAGATGTCATGTGCACCACAGAATGGTAGCACTGATGGGAGCTCCACTTGGACTCGCTCTTTTTTGGTTCCTGTTGTTTTTGTTTCAAAGGTTTTTTTGCACCTACACTTTACATCCATGCTACAGGTATGACCGCAACGCACTTTTGGAGTTTTGTGTGCCGCTGCCTTGCCATCATGCCATCGTGGTTCAGTTCCCGGCCCCCTTCCAGCCTCTCGCTTAGGCTCCAGCCTGTCATGGCGACATTCTCCTTGATCCTCTGCCTGCACAGACATAACCCTGTGGAACAGTTCAGTTCTGCGGGGAAACCTTGGATGTTCTGTGTCTGTCGGACCTGGTTTTGGAGGGCAGGCTAGGTAGGCAGTTGCCCAGGTCATTATCATCATGCTGCTAATGGGACCGCACTTACCATGTGATTCTTGACCTGCCATTGTGTATCTGTTCCTACCAAACACAGCCGGTCGAAGCAGATGACCGCTTATCCTGAGCCTGGCTCTGCTAAAGGTTTCTTCCTTGTGAGGGAGTTTTTCCTTTCCACTGTCGCTTTCATGCTTGTTCAAGATGAGAGTTCTGTGATGGAGTTAAAGCTGCACTGACATACCATACCATACCATTTTATTTATAAAGCACTTTAAACAGGAACAAGTCCACACCAAAGTGCTGGACAAACAAACACGCAACAGGCAACACAGACAATGAAGTACAACACGAAAAACATAAAAACATTGCAGATCATAAATCAAACGATCCAATACAAATCAGCTGGCATTGAAAGCAATGGAGTAGTAGTGAGTTTTTAACCGGGATTTGAAAACCGAGAGGGAGGGGGCCTGTTTGATGAGCAGCGGTAACTCGTTCCAGAGTCTTGGGCCTGCTACAGAGAACGCCCTGTCACCCCTGCGCTTAAGGCGAGTTTCTGGAACTATTAAGAGTACCTGATCCTCTGACCTCAAAGCACGTGGAGGGACATATGGGTGTATCAGATCCGAGAGATAGGCGGGGGCGAGACTGTTCAGCGATTTGTAGACATACATGAGAATTTTGAATTGGATTCGAAGATGAACCGGTAGCCAGTGAAGGGAGGCCAAGACTGGTGTAATGTGCTCTCTTTTGCGTGTGCTGGTTAAAAATCGGGCAGCTGCGTTCTGAACCAGTTGTAATCGTGCAATGGTGGCTTGACTGACGCCAAACAGAAGTGAATTGCAGTAATCAAGCCTAGATGTAATGAATGCGTGAATCACTGTCTCCAGGTGCTTTTTGGATAATATGGGCTTCAGCTTAGACAGACGCCTCAGCTGGAAAAAACAGGATTTGACGATCATGTTTACATGACTGTTGAGTTTCATGGAAGGATCCATGACACCAAGATGGTGTAGTGGTTAGGGCGTTTGACTTGGGACCCGAAGGACGCGGGTTCGCGTCCCGGCCACTACACATCTTGGGGTGTCTATGAGTGCACACCTATTTCTCCAGCTCCCCGAGCGCCTTCTATGGCTGCTCACTGCACCACCTGGTAGGTGGTTGGGTTAAATGCAGAGACGAATTTCGTCTGTGTATGGGAAACATACGCAGATGACAAGATTAGACAATTATTATTATTATTATTATCACTCCCAGATTTTTGACTTTTTGTTTTTCGGACAGGGGTAGAGCAGACAGGTCAATGCAGTGGTTTGAGGTTGTGTCATTGGGAAGGAACAATATGGCTTCAGACTTCTTATCAGAGTCAGAGTCAGAGAGTCTTTATTGTCATTTGCACCGCATGTGGTACATGAGATGAAAACGAGATTATGTACACGAGGTCCCAGTTACATCCAACAACAAATGAAAGAGAAAAACAGTAATAACATCGAGAACTAACTAAGAAAAACATCAACTAGTAATACACTAAGCCTAATATAGTGGGAATAAACAGCAGCACGAACATGAGTTTGTATGAGCAGATGGTCACAGATGAACACAGATGAACACAGCAACAAGAAAACATATCAGCATCAGCATGATGTGATATTTTGCAGTGTTTATTTTAATTTTATTTTTATTTATTCATGAGTCTAACAGCCTCAGGGTAGAAGCTGTTCCTCAGTCTAGTGGTTCTACACTTGATGCTCCTCAACCTCCGTCCTGAGGGGAGTGGGGCAAAGAGTGAGTGTGCTGGATGAGTGAGGTCTTTCATGATACAGGTGGCTCTTTTCCTGCATCTAGAGGTGTAAATGTCTGTGATGGTGGGGAGACTGACTCCAACAGACTTCTGTGCAGCCTTCACCACTCTCTGCAGAGCTTTCCTCTCTTCAACTGTGCAGCCTCCATGCCACATCACATTATCATTATCATTGAAGCTTAAGAAATTTAAAGCCATCCAGTCCCTGATGTCAGCCAGGCAGTCGAGCAGAGGTTGAATAGAGCCTGTACCATTTTGTCTTAGGGGGAAGTAGATTTGACAGTCATCAGCGTAGAAGTGGAAAGGTATATTGTGTTTCCGGAAAATAGCACCGAGTGGCAGCAGGTATAAGGAGAACAAGAGAGGACCCAGGATGGACCCCTGCGGAACCCCCCATTTAAGAGCCGCCACTGCAGAAGTAAAATCATTGATGGACACACAAAAAGACCTGTCAGAGAGGTAGGATCTGAACCAGTTTAGGGCTGATCCTGAGATGCCCACCCACTGCTCCAACCTAGCAATGAGGATCTCATGGTCGATGGTGTCGAAAGCGGATGTGAGGTCCAATAGGACAAGCAGCACAGAGTCACCAGTATCTGTGGATAGAAAGATGTCGTTAAAAACCTTCAGTAGGGCAGTCTCAGTGCTGTGGAGGGATTTGAAGCCAGACTGGAATAGCTCGGGGATAGCGTGATCCTCCAGGAAGCACTTTAGTTGGGACTCAACTATTTTCTCTAGAAGTTTAGAAACAAATGGGAGTCTGGAGACAGGCCTGAAATTGACATGTTGTAACTATGCATCATTTTGCACTACATATATATATATATTTTATTCAACTATGTTCGTTTTTGCAAAATAAATTATAAATATATTAAAATTTCATTACAAGTTATGGTAATTTTGTCGCTGTGACACGCCCCTATAAATCCAAGAATTTCTGCAAACGTCGTGATGTACGGAGATAAGACGCTGCTCGTGCACACCTTGTAAATAACAATGGCGACCGATACAGAACCGGACGAATTTAGCAATCTGAGTGAAGAATAGAGCAATTTTTATTCAGTTTGGGAAGCCAAAGTTATTTCAGGGGGTTAAACAATAAACAGCAGGTTCTAATTTATGTCTGCAGCTGTATTTATTGAAGCCTTACCAACGAGGAAGCAGGTGTCAAGCCGCGACTTGTGAGGACCGAGGAGGACGTGATGGAACCCGTTCTCGTCGTCCACAGAGCACTGATTGGTACTGCTTTAATTAATGTGTCTATAATATTGATTATTACAGCTGAAACCAAGTACTGCACACCCTGATGATCCAGCTATGAAAATGTAGTGATGTTATTTAGACAGAATTTGAGTGAAATTTCGTTTTTGATGTAATGATTCAGTGCAGTAAAACATGCACATAATGTATGTTAGAATAAACATAGAAAATAAAACAGATACAGTATTTTCTGGTGTATAGGTCGCACCTGTGTATAGGTCGCATTGTCCAATTATCACCAATAGATTGGAAAAATCCCTAGATAGGTCGCACCGGTGTATAGGTCGCACCTACGTTTAGCTCTGCTGCAAATGTCTGCCACAGGAGCGCACAGCAAGGCTTTTAAGAAGATTAACACTTAAAAACAATTATTTGTTTGATAAAAATTATAGCAAATATATGTCTGAGCTGAACTTTTCCTTAATAAATGAACGTAATTGTGAAATGAGCTGGATTTGAAAATTTTGTTTCACCGAAAGTGATAACAAGCCAAACAATAGGCCGCAGGCCTTGAAAAATCCATAAAAAGGTGCGACCTATACACCGGAAAATACGGTACTTCAAAGGGACTCATCTTTTTTAAACTATAAGTAATGTTGAATAATTATTAGATAGATACATTAATTAAAGCAGTACCAATCAGTGCTCTGTGGACGACGAGAACAGGTTCCATCACGTCGTCCTCGGTCCTCACAAGTCGTGGCTTGACACCTGCTTCCTCGTTGGTAAGGCTTCAATAAATACGGCTGCAGACATAAATTAGAACCTGCTGTTTATTGTTTAACCCCCTGAAATAACTTTGGCTTCCCAAACTGAATAAAAATTGCTCTATTCTTCACTCAGATTACTAAATTCGTCCGGTTCTGTATCGGCCCCCATTGTTATTTACAAGGTGTGCACGAGCAGCATCTTATCTCCGTACATCACAATGACGTTTGCGAAAATTCTCGGATTTATAGGGGCGTGTCACAGCGACAAAATTACCATAACTTGTAATGAAATTTTAATATATTTATAATTTATTTTGCAAAAACCAACATAGTTGAATGATAATATATATATATACAGTATATATGTGCAAAATGATAGTTACAACATGTCAGTGCAGCTTTAAACTCAAAGCAGTCTGCTCCTCGGATAAATAATGTGAAATTACGATTTTTATACATGAATGTTTCTGTTCAGTGTCCTGAGACGACTTCTGTTGTGACTTGGCTCTATATAAATAAACTGAACTGTTGATGGCCCAAATTAAAGATCGTGTGCAGTCTGCTTCAGAAAGTGTGCTAAGGATCAGTCTTTCACCACCATTAAATTATTGTGCGTGTGCACATGCGTGTGTGCATTTGGTTAAGGACTGCTGTCATAGTGCAGGCAGCTCATATGGTCACAGACCCCCAGCCAGCACTTCTGTGTCCAAGATGTTATTTCTCTTCCTCCTCCTCCCATATCCGTCTCCTCACCTGTCACCACCCCTCCTCCCACTCTGTCTACAGGCTGCTGCTGTTTTCCAGATCCCTCCACCCATATGTAACATTATGGCACCCTGTGCCTCTCCTCCTGTTGTCATCCCCACCTTCAGACACAGCCCCTTTGGTACCCCACCCTCCCCCCACCCCCAGAACACCTGCTACTTGTCGCCTCTCCTCTTTTGTCTCTCTTCTACCACATCTTTTCTACCACGAGTCCCAGAGTTGCTCTTTGTGCTGCTCTCCCTGAGCAGTCCTCCCCTCGGCCTCATCACTTTGTGTTCTTTGGCTTCACTTCATCTTCATAAGAGGTAGCTATGGTGCTTTTTCATCTGCACGTTCTTATCTTCGGGGTTTTCTTTGTTTCTTTGCAGTCTAGGATTCAACATGTTTTGCTTGAATTTCTTCCTGTTGTGTAAAGATGTCTCTAAAGGAAGCCTTTCAGACCAGTAGTCGGTGTTTGTAATAAAACTGCTGCTTTGTGGACTTTATCAGTAGCTCTTTTAAAATCTGTAAGTTTACTTTTAACAAAGTTTATCTGCATCTTTATCATGCTTCTGACCAGAGTAAACGGATGCTGTATGTGCCTTTCCCCACCCCTGTTGTGATGAGGCTCTGTGTAAGAACAGGATATTGTCTTTGGTTGTGTGTGTGTGTTTAGGGGATGAATTGGGTCATAAGGGGGAACTACAGTTTGTCTGAGAGGTTTAATAGTATCAGGATTAGCAGAAGATTCTTTGTATGTCATGTAGAGACGCTGCATATGTGTGTTTACACATACCCCCCCCCCCCCCCCCACCACCCTCAATTGTGCACTGCACCCATCAGTCTAGAAAACCTTTGCAGACAAATCTGTCTCAGACCCTCGGCCAAACAAAGTGTACATTGGGTCTTTAAATGATAATCCACCTCAGGAGTTGATCCGTTATAATGCTGTCTGTTGGTGTGCTTTGTATTTATTATCCACTCACACTCTTCACCTGCTGTCAGCTGATCACAATGTGCATTGTATTGTCAGCATTCGTCTGTCTGCTAGTAAAATGTCACTGGGGGAAAAAAAGTCACTCAATGTAAAACTGCAGTTAAATTTTAGTCTAACCAGTTCCCAATGGCCACTACAACTAATCAACCTTAAACTATTTAACTATGGAATTTAATTTAGAATTTATCCTCATTTAACTGTTACACTAATCAGAATGCAAATGGGTTTATTCAGCCCCAGTCCTGGACCAGAAACAGAACTTTACAAGATCCAGCACGACAACTTGATTAGAGTGATCTATTTCTCTCATACTCTAGTTCAAATGAATATTTCTACTCATCAAGTTTTTTTCTAATATTATAGTTTTCATGTTATCTTGTTTCATTTCTGAACAACCCAAACAAAAATGACTTTCAAACATGGGGGCTCAATCAGGAATGTTGTGCTAAGATCTGTTGTAGCAGTAAATGGCAGAATGAAAAGAAAAGAAAAATAATAATAAAGAAAAGAATGAGAAAACCCAGCACTATTTGGAGCTCCAAAACGAAGATGCATTTCACAGCAAAAACATCATTAAAGTCTGAACAAGTCACAGAAAGCTGTACTTTACATTTCTGACCTGGTATTTTTATATCTTTTAAAATCTTAAACTGTTAAATTGTCTCGATTTATAACTTTTTGAAGACTACCACAAATTGTTCCGCTCAGAGTTGTGTCACCAACTCCTGACTTGTTCATATTTTCCTAAAGGTTTCCAAACGAGCCCCCTATTTTCATCCATCAATCATCTTTATCCGCTTCTCCATACAGGGTCACAGGGGTCACTTGTGCCAGCAGTCACTGTGGAAGAGGCAGGGGACATCCTGGACTGGTCTCCAGTCCATCACAGGGCCACGTAGAAACAATCAACCATTCACTCTCTCACTCTCACCTAGGGGCAATGTAGAGTTACCAATATGCAGGTTGTGGTCTGTGGGAAGAAACCAGAGTACCTGGAGAAAACCCACGCAGAGAGAACATGGAACTTCACACAGAAAGGTGCCTGGATCAAGGATTTGATCCAACAACCTTCTTGATGAGGGGCAACAGCTCTACCAACTGTGCTGCTTTGCTGCCCCACCAGAGGCGGTCCTAGCCTATTTGGCGCCCTGTGCGAGCAACCCCAATGGCCCCCCCCCCGGCTAGGTTGCCAGTGGGGGTCCTCTCTCAGAAAATTTTGAATAAAATAGATGCCATTTCCTGCATTCTGGTGTATTTTAATGGGTTGTTCAACATCTAGTTTTACCTACATATATAAACTATTCAATAATGAGTTAATGGCAGAACAAGAAGTAGCCTGAGACAAACATGTAGCATTAATACATTATGAACATTACTCAAGAATTGTTTCTATAAGAACATTATCAAATATTTTATATGAACAGTAAAATACTAGCAATAACAGCATTGTGAGAGGTGGACAGTTGAACATGGAGGCCTCCACCTCTGTTTAATGATGGACGGTTTCTTTTCACAAAGATGGCCTCCTTTACTCCTCTCTCAAACCATCGTTCCTCTCCATCAAGGAGGAACGATGACTGAGTTTGTCACAGCTCCTCAGACTGAAGAAGTCTTTTTGATACAAAGAAGAATCTGTCCAGAGGACTACATTTACTGAGCCTGCATCAGAACAATTATCTGTAAAGATTTAGCACATTTGATATGGAAAACACATTTTGACTTAACCAATTAATATATTTTCAATGGTAAAATATGCAGGCTTATTTCATATTACTTTCATACTATTCCCTTTCATTGCTTTATGTATTTATTATCTTACTTTTAATGATAACAATGTCACTGTCGTTTAGAAAGTGTTTATATTGGAACTAATGCTTGTTTGTTCACACACAGTTAGAACAGCTCACCTGTTCCTTCATACTGACAGGAACAATCCCCTCATCACTCCTGGCTCTGATCCCGACACTAAATCACATTAAAAAAATTGTCAGGCTGGGTTTTGGACTGCCCCCTCTCTGATACTTCCGAGGCTACTTATGCCTCTTTTCCACCGCTCGGCTCGGCTCGGGTTGGATCGGCTCAGGTCGGCTCAGTTCGGGTCGGGTCACATCTATGTTCTGTTTCCACAGCTTTTTTGTACCCCTTCTGTGGGCGGGGTCCAGAATCCTACTCGTCTTACCACATGGTGGCAGTAGTGTTCCTCAAGCTATTTACTACAGTACTAGCCACCACTAGAAGAAGAACACAATAAAGACTTTGTATCACATATTATCAATTCTATCAAAAACCACAAAGCTGATATTTTTCAAAAAAATCTAGTGTGATCACAACATGTTCATATACGAAATGTATCCTGTTGGAGTTATTTGAAATAAAATTCAATGTTTTATAGACATAAATGTGTCAACCTACGTCCATTATTTTCTACTTTGTTTCACATATTATCAATTCTATCAAAAACCACAAAGCTGATATTTTTCAAAAAAATCTAGTGTGATCACAACATGTTCATATACGAAATGTATCCTGTTGGAGTTATTTGAAATAAAATTCAATGTTTTATAGACATAAATGTGTCAACCTACGTCCATTATTTTCTACTTTGTTTCACATATTATCAATTCTATCAAAAACCACAAAGCTGATATTTTTCAAAAAAATCTAGTGTGATCACAACATGTTCATATACGAAATGTATCCTGTTGGAGTTATTTGAAATAAAATTCAATGTTTTATAGACATAAATGTGTCAACCTACGTCCATTATTTTCTACTTTGTTTCACATATTATCAATTCTATCAAAAACCACAAAGCTGATATTTTTCAAAAAAATCTAGTGTGATCACAACATGTTCATATACGAAATGTATCCTGTTGGAGTTATTTGAAATAAAATTCAATGTTTTATAGACATAAATGTGTCAACCTACGTCCATTATTTTCTACTTTGTTTCACATATTATCAATTCTATCAAAAACCACAAAGCTGATATTTTTCAAAAAAATCTAGTGTGATCACAACATGTTCATATACGAAATGTATCCTGTTGGAGTTATTTGAAATAAAATTCGAATTTTTATAATTTATTTTCGTTGTGCAAACACAGGTTTTGGAAAAAGTCAAAGCGAAACTACTTTAAATGCAGCACATTTGACCATACGTGACAATATTAAAGCGTGGTTAAGCTCAGGAGCCCTCGTACTATTAAAGTCAGCTATGAAATATATTTTATATCTGTTCATTGAGCTACATTTAAAGACATAAAGCCGCCCGCGCGCCGCGTGTTGCTCGTGGCGAACCTATTTTTTTAAAATCCTGCAGTTTTGAGCAGTACGTGATTTTATTAAGGACACGTTCAGCTGAAGACCCATCTTTGCTATAAATTTAAAAAATAATAATTGTTTTTACCGTGTTTATCATGTAAAAGTCCTGCAGTGATCGCGTCCCTCGCTTCCGTAAAAACAGCTCTGGTCTCCTCCTTCCTACTTCCGGAGCGGGTGAGCTCGCTTCAGTACCCCTCTGAAACCAGCCCGATAATCTCAGGAAATCTCGCGCGGCTCCGCTCGGAATAGCCGGTGGGAAAGGATGAAAGGGGGTCTCTGCGACGCACATATGACGTAACATCCGACCCGAGCCGACCGGTGGAAAAGGGGCATTAGTGTCGCGCTCCTGCCACGTGGCCCCCCCTGGTAGGTGTTCCCTTGCCTGCGGGCGTGCTTGGGGCCCTCACTATCTGGGGTTGGGCGCTTGGGCGTTTGTCGGCTCGGCCTGGTGGCTGCCTGGTGGGGCTCGTGCCCTCTGGTCCGGTCGGGTCTGGGCCCGAGGGGTGGGCGTCCCCGGTGCCCGAGCCTCGGTGACCGGCCCTGGGGCTACGTCGGCGCAGCAGGCTCCGGCGGGGGCCTGTGAATTTGTCGCGGGCGACACCGGGGGGTCATTGTATGTGGTCGCTGGTAGGGGTTCGTCCAGTTCTTCCCCTTGGTAGGATCTGGGGAGTGGGCTAGTGGCTCGTCCTGTTCGGGCAGTCCTGGGGACTCTGGGCTCGGGGTCCTTCCTGGGGTCTTGGGCTTTGATCGCTCCTTCGTCTGCCTCGGGCTTTGGGGGGACGGATCTCTGATGCTTCACAGTCGCTACTAAATGTTCTATTGGAGGAACCTTATACACTTATGCATGCTCACAACCACACACAAATGGATGCAGGGATGTATATATATATATATGCAGATATGTAGATGGGTATATAAATGAATATAAAAGTATATGTATGTATACTACTGTATATATATATTTGTAGATATGTAGATGGGTATATAAATGAATATAAAAGTATATGTATGTATACTACTGTATATATATATTATTTGTAGATATGTAGATGGGTATATATATAAATGAATATAAAAGTATATGTATGTATACTACTGTATATATATATTTGTAGATATGGGTATGTGTATTTATAGAATTCTACTGCAAGCTCATGAATATTATTAGTCTTTATGCATGTATGTTCCATTGTTGTGTTCTGTCATGTGCTTTGCAGGATTGTGGACGGAGGTTGGGTGTGTTTGCCTTGTGCTCTTTTGGTTGATAATTGTTGATTTGTTGCCTTACTTTCTCTTTTCTTTCTTTCTCTCTTAAAAAAAAAATATATATATATTGGAGTGAGAGGATGGCTAAAAGGTGTGAAGGGAGATTGGAGTGAGAGGATGGCTAAAAGGTGTGAAGGGAGGCCATCTATAAATGGAAAGAAAAAAAAATTGTCCACTGCACAAATCTCCCCTTTTTACAAAGACTTATGATCAATTCAGGCCAATTTCATTAAAGGGTTATCTAACATTTCAGGGCACGTTTCATATAGAGCAGGTCTTCATCCAGACTCATATAATATTATTTAAATTATTTAACAGTATGTTATGTCACAATGCCACACACCACAAAATTCATTGACTTGATAATTAACTTGAACTATGTTTTGCAGCAAAATTCAACAGCATGTCTTACCTGTTTGATCTCTCATTAACAAACTGCAGCTGTTTGAGTGAAAAATGTGTCAATGTTTGCACATTTAGCTGTGTCTGTTTCCAGAGCCTCTCTCTTTTTAATCTTTCTCTTCACTCTTCCTCTCTTCCATCTTTCCACTGACCGCACGTAGTGTCACCTCCGTAACAAAACCGAAACTGAAAGTGGAGGTGGGGCGGGCGACCTGGGTTGAGGAAATGAACCCAGCAGCTGCTGCGGTGATTAAACTGAGGACATGTGAATAAATTAAGGGTGGGGCGGCCCAGGAGCAGCGCGGTAGTGTTCTGTGTTATGTTGTTAAAAACAAAAGTTGTAAAAGATTTAAATAAATTAAAAAACGAGGAGCAAGGTCTCTTATGGCGCCCCCTGCTGGATGGCGCCATGTGCGGTCGCACAGTTCGCACATCCCACGGACCGCCACTGGCCCCCACCCCACCCCTGCATTTCCACATACTTTAATTCTTTAATGCAGTTTATGCAACAAAATGCGGGTCTGTTGCTGCTATAGGATTTAGCTTCCTCTCAATTTCTTGAAATATATTAAAAACTTGTCATTTCAAAATGCATTATTTCCAAGGTGCCGAACAACTTCCATATTCGCAGTAAGTTTCTCTCTGTTACTCCTGTCTTTAGGTGTCCCCACAGTGAGCACAACCACGTGAAAAATCTGGCAATTGTTTTATGCTGGATACCGTCCTGATGCAATCTGGGCTCAAACCCGCAACCTCAGGATTACAATACTTTTTTTGGTGTCCAAATTTTGCTTAAGACCTGTAAACGGAGCCCTTTACACCAGAAGTTAAGAACAAACAAAAACCCAAAGATGCCAGTGTCACTAGGTATTAACAGCCTACCTGAATACAAATGTTTCAAGACCCTCTCTAATATTTGAAAGGGACCAGCAGTCAGACACTAGTAGCTGTGACACATTCTGTATTGATTCAGAAAAAACTGGATCATGTTTCAGGATCTGGATAGTGTGCCAAACATAACAGTGGTAACCATGGTGGTGTTTCATGGTATGAAAGTTCAGATTCAGACATGAGTCAGACCTACTCACATCTTAGACATGCTGGATCCTGCAAATGCTCTGAACTTGTCAGGACTAGGTGAAATCACAACAGACTCAGGAGCAGGTTTGGGGCCTCGGAGGAAGATGATTTGCTCCTTGAGGCTGAAGGATACATGCCTAATGTGCAGACAGAGGATTTGTGTAATATGTACCTTAAGTGACATCAGTTTGAGCCGTAACATCGGCTGCAGTCCACCACGAGTCCACAGGGATTCAAGGTTCTTTACATGTCCTACGAACCGCACGCATGTGGTACATTTGGTGGAACAATATTGTGTACACAAGGTCCCAGTTACATCCAACAAAAGTATAATTTGTAAAATATCTTATTACTGTTTTTTGAAGATATGAACTAAGAAAAATGTTGGATGTGAAGGTTGTTCGTCCTGTACCAGCTCTCCAGGTTTTCCACCAGTGAACAACATTATCTGTGATTTATCTAATTAGCAGCAAGGATTCTTCTCAATAGATTTACTGAGTGGAAGACAAATGACGGTGGTAGCAATATATAACAATACCAGTGCTTACTTAAGACCTGGGACTTTTCCAGTATAAACCTAGTACCTACTGGGGAAGTACCAAGTGGCATTGTATATACCAGGATGCATCCTGTACTTACTGGGTACACAAAAGATAACAAGTGCTTTTATAATACAGCCAGGTCCTCATAAGTCCCCAGTACTTACCAGGTAAGAAATAGATACGTACCGTCTGTACCAGGTACAAGCCTGGTACTTATGGGGGCCTGGCTTTATTTTGAAGTAACTTATTACCTTGTAAGTATAAAGTAAGTACCCAACATGTCCCGGTTACTTACCAGGTAAATCCCTGGCTGTATTTTGTAGTGTTACAATAATAGTTTTTGTATATCCAGAACTCTGGTTACAGTGAAACTATATGAGGTTTGGCTTAGCTGCACAGCTGGAACCCAAAGATTTTAAAGGGATGCCGTTTGTCATTTAATGTTTTTCCTGCATGTTAAAATAATCAGAATTGTTAAAGCACACAGTGGATGAGTTTGTTTTGTGGCTGGCTGCTCAGGACAGATGGGGTGTCTGTCTCAGGCACATCTTTCTGAGCTCATAAGAAGATTACATGTATTGGGTTTGGACTGGACAACCTACAGACGTGCACTTCACTTCACCTTTGTTTTCTTCTCCTCTTTCTCATGCGTTCCTCTGGAATCCTTCTAATGGACCAAATAGCTTCCAGTCAATTTGTTCAGCTGACTGAAACATGTGGGCATCAGATGTCTGGTATATTTATTTATTCATTTATTATACAGTTGTAACAATGTTTTTAATCTTCCTGCAGGGATCCAGAGAGCAGACAAACAGAGGAAACGACAGCAATAACTCTTCAAACATGGAGCAGCTGCTAGGAGGTACAGACATTTCTTCAGTAGTTTCAGGATCCATCAGTAATTCAGATTAGTTGTGATAATGTACATGCTAACGTCCCATTCGTATTAAAACTACTGACGTATTAAACTTTTTAAACACAAGGCTGAATTTTAAAGTAAAACCCATTGTTAAAACTAGTAAGAGAATAAAGGCCCTGTATTCCTCATGGGTTACAAATGACTCGTTGCCTTTCATGCTGGAGTTTTAGACCAAGATCAACTTCTAATGAGAACTGATGGAGGTACAGCAGTTTTGGTCAAACTTCTCAATGACTGTTCCATTTAATGGTAGATCTTGCGAGTTGGATTTCAACATATGCATTGAGGATGATTCTCAGGACTAAATATATTTACTATTGACTGAATTATATCCATTTTTGCATTTGCTTTATATGACTACAGTAGTAATGGCCATCTTTAATAGGATAGACTCCAAAAGTGAATCAGCTGCAGAGGTACATCCACTGATTACGGTACTTTCTCAGTTTCATTACCATCTGTTTAGTGGTAAATGAGATGTTTGCATTAAACACAAGAATGCATTGACATGCGCTGACAACAGGAACAGGTGGTTGGTTATGAGCAGTGCTTAATTTGAGCCAGATCCTGCCAGAACAAGATCCGGGAACTCTCATTTTTGCAGGACTGCTTGCTTGAATCTGGCAATTCTCACGCTTAAGTTATGCACATTTATGACTACCTTCTCATTTGGAGAACCATGCTTGAATAGTGTCACTCCCCTCTGCTGCCGAGACAATAAATAAATGAGGCCAACACCTCCTCAGTCCTCTGCTGCTGTTTTTATGACACTCTGTCTGGACGATGGTCCCCCACAACCAGTGGTGGAGAAAGTACTCAAACACTGTACTTAAGTAAAAATACAAACAGACCAAAAATGTACTCCAGTAAAGGTAGAAGTACCACATTAATATTTTTACTTAAGTAAAAGTAAATAAATACTTGCTTTTAAAAATACTTAAGGTGTTAAAAGTAAAAGTACTTGCTGCATGTATTACCTAATGCAATGTCTACATTACCATTAAGTGTACCTACTGTACAGTATATTTTCTGTAATACATTAATAGTTTTGTTCCATTTTAATGAACAATGCTGCAGATAATACATGTTTTTATTGTGTTTACTCTGTGACACAGTTCACACTTGGACTTGTGATTCTGTGCGTCAGAATTTCAGGGATGCCATGCAGAGTTAAATGTCATTAAAGGTTCAGTATGCAGTTTCTGTAGAACTGCAGCACTTAGAAATATTTTCAACAGGCAAAGCATTCTGATCCCTCCCCCTCAGAGCCATATGTGGCTCTGCCCCCTTGTGGTCTGTTGAATTTCAAATTCAAGCTCTGTTTTTATTGGCTGATTCAAATTCAAGCTCTGTTTTTATTGGCTGATTCAAATTCAAGCTCTGTTTTTATTGGCTGGTTACAAACTCTGTTTTTATTGGCTGGAAAATGGCGGGTCACCTTTTCTTTTTAGAAATGCTTATTTACCACCTGGAGAAGCAAGGGGACAATATTTTTTTTAAAAAATTTTCAGAGATTACCTGGCTAACATCAGTCTGTCAGGAGGTAGTGACAGAGTGAAGAAATATGTTCATAAAAAAAGCTACATACTGCAGCTTTAAGCAAAATAAGAAAGAGGAATGATTATACCTTTGAAAGTTTTTATT
>JBBPBX010074297.1:0-17611 GCA_038048925.1 Garcialebias charrua
TCTCTGGACTTGTTTTGTCCATTGACAAAGTTTTTCATCTTTTGGGAAAGTGAAAAGGCTCACTTGTTCACTGGCGATATTAGAACACCCAAATGCGACACAACGTACCTGCATTTTTCAAGTTATACAAAAAAGTAGGCGATCTTGAAGACAATGAAACTGCGTTCTAATAGCAGCCGCAGACTGAACTTCATGTCCCTACGTCACATGACGTCGCATGCGTAAGTACCCAGATTTCCCGTGACGAAACACCGCGCCAAGTTTAAAATCACTTTGAAACAAATTTTCATTGATTTATCATTTTGCTTGTAAAAACGAACATAGTTGAATGATACAACATATATATGTTGTGCCACTTTATGCATAGTTCCAACATCATGTCACAATACCTTTAAGTTTGAGGTCAAAGCTTCAAAGAGCCGCTGCTGAGGACCAAAGAGCCACATGTGGCCCCAGAGCCGCAGGTTGCAGACCCCTGGTCTAGAGGAAGCATGCAGAAATGTCTTGTGTCCAGTAACTGACAGCAGACCAGGTTGACTCGTCTCACCTGCACTTCCCCCTCGTTCCCTTCGAGTGCTTCTTTCACTTCATCTTCACATCTCGGAGCAGCAAATTAACAACAGCAGAATCTCTTTACTAATTTAGTCTCTTTATTCACGGCTGTGTTTTGCATTCTACAGCAACTCCCTCGTCTCCCATTAGTGAGGTGGAGAGACGTGCTCTTTTTGAAACTGCTGCTCAGTTCTCACAGATGGAGTTCGAGCATAACTGTTAGGGCGCAGCGTTTCAACGCTGTCTGCCATTAGAGAACCAAACAGCTGTGAGGAGGAAGCTCGTGGACAGTGCCCTGTTCAGATCTCACTCACGTTAAAACTAACGCATTCATTTCCATGTTTCATAAAAAGTTGGAACAGGCGCAAGAAGGGGTTTATTTTTCTAATTTTTTAAAATTAATGCTCAAGTTAATTTCAACACAATACATTTTCTGTTCCTAAAGCATTCGTTTTACATATTTGCCAAGTATTTCTTGTAAAAATACTTTCTTGGACAACACTGAAATGTGTACTGATCATTTTGTGCAGCAGTTGTGATGTCTTTAACAAAGTGACCCCCACCTGCTTGGTCGCTGTTTACTGTACTTCATTTGAACTTTGGAAATGTCTCCCTGAGGCATTTTGCTGTACTTTTCATGGCTGTTGGTGTTTAGTGACCCAGATTTACAGCTTTAATCAAAAAGCCTTAGTCTGTAATAAAGCTATTCTCACAGGAGGACAAAACATTTAATTGGTAAGAGATTTCACTTTTCCCCTGACGCTAAAATCTAACCAGGTTATTGTTGAGTGGTGGAAACCGGCAGCTTTTATGTGCCACCGTAGAACAGGTTGCAGTTTAAAAGTTTCCAGACATATTGTACTGGTCTGGAGGTAATTCAGTTGAAAGGTGCTCATTGAAAGTCTCCCAAAACTTCAACATGTGTAAATAATTAGTTAAACATGTTCATAACATTAATGTTACACCTGCAGCCTTTAAATAAAACTGTAGAGAGATGGTGTGGGGGAGGCAGTTTGTGAGGTCTGGCTGCTGTCCGTGGTGCTGAAACACAGAAATAATCAATGTTTCGGAGCGGAGACGGTTCATCGTTCAAGCTTCTCCTTTACTGTTTATACACTTCCCCTGTGGAGAAACTGATAAGTCATGATAAGCTGCTGCAGACGTTTCAGTTCATCACTTACACCTTGTAGCTGGACTGTATGTGTCCACTCTAACAAGATGAAGTCAGGTCGTCTGGACGGACGCTTCATCAAAGAAGAATCCATCCAGATGACCTGACTTAACCTTGTTAGATTTTTCTACCTGGATTAAGATAAGATAAGATAAAACTTCATGGTCCACCAGGGTGTAACCTTTCCTTTGGCTCTCCAATCATAGAATGAAACACATTCATACAATCAAAAATATAAACGATTTGTGCATAGTATATAACTTTTTTTCATACTGTAAGTAGATGTTATCATTTGGTTTGGTTAAGAATGGTTATTGCACTCGGAACAAATGACTTCTTATCGATGCTCTTTGTTGCCAGAGGGACCCTGTAACGCCTTCCTGAGCTCAGAGGTTCAAACTGACGAAAAAGAGGATGGGTACTATCTGCTAAAATATTTCTTGCTGTTTTTCTTGTTCTTTCTGTAAACAGTTGAGAGAGCTTTTTGTGGTTTCCCCACTATTTTACCTGCCATTGAAACAATTCTTAAAAGTTTGTGTTTTAGTCTACAGCTCAGACGACCATTCCAGGCGAGGGGGTGAAAAGTTATGACACTCTCAACAATTGCCTTGTATACAATCTCTAAAGTTAACTGACTAACCCCAAGACTGTTAAGTTTCCTTAAAAGATGGAGTCTCTGTGAGCATTTCTTCAAAATGTACTCAGTGTTTTCAGAAAATGTGAGCCGACTGTCCAGGAATGACCGTAGGTATTTAAAATTTGCCACAGTTTCAACAAGTTGGCCATCGAGTGAAACTGGCTTCATTCATTTGTCTTGGCTACATTAATATCTAGTTTACTCTGATGGCACCATTTCTCCAGGGTCTTTACATAAGAGAAATATGAAGCTTCACCTGTGGGATTGTTTTCCGTTAGTAGTCCAGCCAGAGCCTTGTCATTGGCATACAAGTAGTCCTTGATTTAGGCCGTGGATCCGTTCCTACGCGGCGGCGGAAACCAATTTTCGACGTAAGTCGAAATACACGTATATACAGCACCCTATGTACAGTACTGTATTACCAAGCACGAAGCCTATCCTAACACAGTACCCTACATAATTATCAAAAAACACAGCCATAATGAAGGGCAAAAAGAGTTATGGCCTACTGGGATGCTGGTGACGCCGTATTCCTCCGTCCATCGGCCGTATTCTCTTATTACAATTACGACGTAAAACCGCTGTCAACCTCGGTCCAGAGCGTTTAATAGTACGCAACGTATTCCTCTGCCTCTGTATCCCTCCGCCTCTGTATTCCTCTGCCTCTGTATCCCTCCGCCTGTGTATTCCTCCTCCTTTGTATCCCTCCGCCTGTGTATCCCTCCGCCGCAGCACCGCGTACAGTACAATACTGTATTCTTCCGCCGCAGCGGACGCTGCTTAACTCGAAAAAAGGCTGTTCATAGTAAATGAGAGATGCGTCGTAACCACGAAACGTCATAACTTGAGACCGTCGTAACCCGAGGACTACCTGTATTTGATTAAAATACAGCTCTGGTCATTACTCACAAACTCATTTGTAAAAAGAGACAATAACGAGAGAGAGCACAACCTGGTTCCCACCACCACAGACCCTCGGTGGACGACATGTTGGGAGATCTCTGATCCAGCAAGCCAGGCCTGAATTGACATTATTGGGCCTGCATCAGGATATCTACTCGTTCACATGCCAGCAGGCGATAATGTGAGACCAGAACAGAAACTTTAATGAACTTCAAGTGTTTGCTGACGGAGTGATGTTTCCCCACAAGAAACTGAGCGAGTGGACCAAAAGAGACTCGGGTGGATTGAACGCAGATCACCAGGACTTCAGAGCCTGCTGTCCTTTAGTGATGGCTGACGGAGTCCATTAATTGCTTTTCTTCATGATGATAGAACTGTTTTCACTTCAGGGGAAAAACTCAAGTTTATTATTGATCTCAATAGTCTTTATGTGAATGTGTTTAAAGTGGCTCTGTAAGAAGAAAAACTCTTAGTTTTGTGTTTACGTTGCAGATGGATTGGTGTTAATCATTAGAAAAACAAGTTGTGGTGTCAGGGAAGACTTTCTGTCAGTGTGTGTGTGTGTGTGTGTGTGTGTGTGTGTGTGTGTGTGTGTGTGTGTGTGTGTGTGTGGAGGGGGGAGGTCTGTCTGAGGTCTTGAACACATCATCATTCTGGAGGAGAGTTCTGCCGTTGTTATGGTTACGCTGAGTTTCCGCGGACACTCTGGCATCACAATCGCCATAACAACAAGCCAGCTTCTCAGCTTCCATTCAGAAGATGGAGCCGCGTCACAAACGGTCCTGACCCTCGACGACACGAACACACCGGTCGAGTGAAACCCGTTACTCCACGAGTTCAACCCCGACACGCAGGAAGTCATGGAGCTGTGGAAGTTGAACAACTGGCTTCTGTTCCTGGGTCCGTTAACAAACAATTAGTAAGTCGTCTGATAACAGGTTTTGTCTTTAATCACTATTTTATCATCATTAATGTTCATCCATCCATCCATCCATCTTCTTCCGCTTATCCGGGGTCGGGTCGCGGGGGTAGCAGCCTAAGTAGGGAGGCCCAGACTTCCCTCTCCCCAGCCACTTGGAGCAGCTCCTCCGGGGGAATCCCAAGGCGTTCCCAGGCCAGCCGAGAAACATAGTCCCTCCAGCGCGTCCTGGGTCTTCCTCTGGGTCTCCTCCCGGTGGGACGTGCCCGGAACACCTCACCAGGGAGGCGTCCAGGAGGCATCCTAACCAGATGCCCGAGCCACCTCAACTGGCTCCTCTCGATGTGGAGAAGCAGCGGCTCTACTCCGAGTCCCTCCCGGATGACTGAGCTTCTCACCCTATCTCTAAGGGAGAGTCCAGCCACCCTGCGGAGAAAACTCATTTCAGCCGCTTGTATCCGAGATCTTGTTCTTTCGGTCATAACCCAAAGCTCATGACCATAGATGAGGGTGGGAACGTAGATCGATCGGTAAATTGAGAGCTTTGCCTTTTGACTCAGCTCTCTCTTCACCACGACAGACCGGTACAGCGCCCGCTTCACTGCGGACGCTGCACCTATCCGCCTATCGATCTCACGCTCCAGTTTTCCCTCATTCGTGAACAAGATCCCGAGATACTTAAACTCCTCCACTTGGGGCAGGACCTCCTCCCCGACCCGGAGAGGGCATGCTACCCTTTTCCGGTTTCATTAATGTTAATATTGTTTATTGTCATCAACCCATCAGATTTTATTTTATTTTTTATTTTTACTGCAGGGTCTCAGTCGTTGAGGTTTTAACGTTTTATTTGGGACATTTGTGCAAAATGAATCAGTTTCTTTGATAAATTCACAGTTTGCAGACTCCAAACTTTGAATCAACGGTTTATTTTTCATGACTTAATATTACAACTATAAAATATCTTTAAAGGTTAATTATTTAAATCTAAATAGTTGTCAGGTCCTCTGGATGGATTAAAAAAAAACAGTTGATACGTTTCATCTTTTATCCACACGACTTCATCAAGTTGAGAATCTGCACCAGTCTCATAAACAGCACCTAGCATAGTGGATCAAGCAGTTTGCTGGAGATGGCCAGAACTAGCTGTTCACATGAAGGGGCGGCCGTGGCGTAGTGGTAATGGCAGTCGTCCCCCGATCAGAAGGTTGGAGGTTCGAATCCCGGTTCCCCACACCATGTGTCGTCGTGTCCCTGGGCAAGACACTAAAGCCTGGTTTATACTTCTTGTTGCACGTCTTTTACCCCCCGTTGAGTGCCCAGTGATGACGTAATTGCGTGTGTGTCACTGACCGCATTTGAGTGTTTATACTTTGAAAAGACTGGGGGATACATTATAGTGATCCCTACCACTGCATACGTCACGCGCACTCCCACCGGACCGCCTCGGCGATTTTCTCTTCAAAACTATCCATGTCAAAGCAAAAACAAAAACCGGCTTCTGGAAAGCCGTTTTCGCACTGCACAGCCCTCCCCTGAATGAAATTCAGCTCGCGCTGAAAGGCGGAGATGCTCTGATGGGTGCGCGTTTCGTGTTATTTATAAGCTGATTTGTAATCAGTTGTTAACAAAAATGTAACTCAGAAACACTAATATATATATTCAGCTAACACATTTTTTTTGGCGTTTCTGTAGTTATATTTTAATGAAATTCAGCTCGCGCTGAAAGGCGCAAACAAAAAACGCCCACAAACTTTGAACCAATCACACGCGCCGATACGCATCCTCCGCGTTCGAGAGTTCTGACAGGGGGCCATGTACAAGACAAGCTGTCACCCGGGGATCGCAGCGGGAGTGCAGACGGAAGTTGCACAACTTTTTTTCACTCAACGGGGGGTAAAAGACGTGCGACAAGAAGTATAAACCAGGCTTTAACCCCGAGTTGCTCCCGGTAGGACTGGCAGCACCTTGCATGGCAGACCACCGCTACCGGTGTATGAATGTGTGTATGAATGGGTGGATGGTTGGTATTGTAAAGCGCTTTGGGGCCCCTCATAGGGGGCTGGAAAGCACTATATAAATAAGCTCCATTTACCATTTACATGAAAAAGGAGGACCATCAGCCTAACGACTGATCGTTAATGCCATGATGCTGCTTGCAAACCTGGATTATTGAGCATGCGTCCAGATAACTAGAAGAAAGTTTGCTATTACTTTTCTGCCTGGTCAGATATTTGAAAAAGTTTCTGGTTGCATCTCAAGATGAAGGAAAAACACTGGAGAAATGTGTTTGGGACCTCCTGTGTTGACCTTGCAGGAAAGTAAAAATATGATCAATGGTTTACTGTTAAAAATTCATTCAGCTTATTATGATCCCCTCACGTCTTCCTTTGCTCTTCATCACGCCTGTTGTTTGTCTCCTTTCAAATAACTCGCTCTTCTCAGAAGTCTGATTTCTTTGAACATGTGCAGAACATTTTCTTTAAATATTTCAAGTCCCTTAATGTGTGAAACACAAAAGACATCTACCAGTTCCAAAAGATGGAAACAATTCGGGTGGAAGTGCTTAACTAGGTTCTTCATCACACCTCAAATTAGTAGATATAGAGGAGAAGAACGGCAATGTTGGAGATAATGTGGTCATAAAAATGTCAATCACTCTCATATATTTTGGTCCTGCCCAAAGCTGGCACCTTATTGGGATGGAGTCTGTCAAACCACCGGGAGTATTTTGGGATATGTCATCACAAGGACCCCAGAACTTTCCTGCTGGGACAGATAACTGAAGAAGTGCTTCAAAAAGAAGATGAATACCTATTCAAGATCCTATCAATAGCAAGCAAAAAAGCTATTATTCGGAACTGGCTAAAGAAACCTCCCCCCAACTGGACAATTGGTGGGAAGTCATAGAGGAAATTCACTCTATGGAAAAACTGACACATCTTCTACATATTAAAGGACACTCTTACAACAAACGCTGGTCTAAATGGCTGGCCTACAAGATCAAGGAAGCGTAACTATGTACAACATCTTGTATTATTGTCATTCTTTTTTTTAACCAAGTATCAGTACCCCTAGTTCAGTGTGTTATTTGTGTTAATGTAAAAATGAGAAAAAAGTTAAATAAAGAGTTTTAAAAAATATATATAGAATAATATATATAGAATTTTTTATTTCCATTGCCTTTTTATTTCCACTTGTTCAAAAAGCTTTCAGGGTGTAACTTTTATTACTTTTAGTATTTTAATATGTAGCATTTTTTATTTCCATTGCCTTTTATTTCCACTTGTTCAAAAAAGCTTTCAGTGTGTAACTTTTATTACTTGTGTTATTTTAGTATTTAGCATTTTTTATTTCCATTGCCTTCTTCTATTGCTGTTGTTTCTTATTCTATTTTCATTGTTTTACTGTTCCAGTTTATTCATCTTTTTATCCTGTTAAGCACCTTGGTCAATGCAAGGCATTGTAGGAAGGTGCTATACAAATAAAGTTTATTATTATTATTATTATTATATATATATTTCAAGTCCTCGTCAGACCGTTAGGTGCCCAGAACTGTCACAACTGTCGCTTTCTCGCAGATGAAACAGTTTGGAAACAAACTGCCCAAGAAGTTTTTGCTCCGTTTGCACGTGTTAAACTACTTCTGAGACTCCAACAGGAGGTTGACTTGAAACGGCAACGAAGGTACAGATCTGGTTGTCAGGCCACAGACTGACGAAGTCCTCTGGATGAAAGACGAAACGTTTCTCACTTAAAGAAACTGGTCCAGATGACATGATTTAACCAGTTTTGTTGTTATCTACCAGGATGATTGAGCCTACAAACATTATTCTTATGTTGTTACAGGAAATGGTTTATTTATTTTTACTGTTTTTACCCTGAAATAAACCCGGGCCTCACACGGTCGAGGACACTAACGGTGGCAGACAGCAGGCCGGGAGGCAAATGCTACGGCTCATTTTCTAAATTCTGTTTTGCTCCTTTGAAGTTTTTACTTTATTTTTGCATTTGTCTGTCTCAGAGATACTCTGTTCACCTTTATGACTTACAGCCCCATGTGCCTTCTCTCCCTTCCCTCAGTGTCTCACTTCATATGATAAATAACATAGAGACATTAAAAATAGAAGCTGCATCCTTCAAGTTCAGCTGTCTTATCTGTGTTTTTAATTTCAAGCTGAGAAAAGGATTTTGTTTCTAAATTATCTATTCTTTTAGCTAAGATTTGTTCTTTCAGTCACTCAAGCAAAGCAGATGTTCACATTAATTTGTTTTTGAGATAAATTTTAAAACTTTTTATTCCACATGACAAAACAACTCTGTTTTGTTCATCTTGCAAATATTGTTTTCCTTGTTGCTTTGCTCATTAAAAATCAACTCTTGATGAAATTTGGAAGTTAAATCAATGTCCACACATTTATTTCTCCCATCCTAATTATGATTTTAGTTACTGAAGGGAACATGAGGGTGACCATATATTGTGTCTTTAAACACATATAGTGCCACCCAGATGTAAAGGATTTTAGCAGGGGTCAGCATTAAGCTGACCTCTTTATCCTTAATTAATTTACTTATTCAGATTGAATAGTAATTTCACGGATTCTTTTCTTTTTCAGTTTACCAATATTTCTGTGATCTTTATGATGGATAAGTAAAACAGAAGCCATTAAGTGACAGAGACGTTAACTTAGTTTGATATGTCAAAGACACTATCATTTATTTAAAATAAATCAACTAAATTAACACCATTACACTTGATTGACATGATTTCACTTTCTTTCAATTTAATACGTCAGCACATTTAAATTGTAACAACAGACTTCAATACTGGATGTTAAACATATTTAGTCTGAGGGCTCTTTAACTTAATTAGTTTCCAGCTTAGAATTGAGGGAAAGGAGATAGGAGGAAGATGGAGAGATGGTTTAAAGGAAATTATCGTGAGCATGTTACCAAAAGTGACACTTCTCATCCGACTTCTGCTAAAATCCAGGTACGTTTGTAAACAGCTCTTTACCTTCGACGACGAGTCTGATAAAGAAATGACACCAGCCTTTCAGATGCACAGAGTCCTTCAGGCCCAGCACGTCCAAACTGGTTCTAGTTTACGTTTTCAACATCTCCTGGGTTCCGCGTTGGTCATCAGAAAATGCGTCAGCTCCTGGCCTCTGACTTCAAGATAAGCTTATTCCAGGAAGGAATAAACAAAGTTTTGAGCTTACGCTCGTTCGAAGTGGACTCATAACAGCATGTTATCAGTCCCCAGCTGGATGACGAGTCCTTAGCGTGTGACATGAGTTCACCCAGCTCTTTGGAAAAGGTTCACATCTCTTTGAAGTTCCCAGCAAACTCTGAAGCGTTTCAGCAAAACTTAGAACTTAAAAGAAGATCATGAGAGGAGTGAGACTTGTGTCTTTTTCATTGGTCCATGGACCAGTCGAGCAGTTCACTTGTGTTATCACGACCCAAGGTTACAGCCAGCAGCAGAGAGAAATGTTTAGGAAAAAGACAGAGTAAGCTGGAGCCCTTCTGTTATGTATCCTGAAGGGATTAAATAAAAAAGTTTAAACCTCAGTTTAGGTCACTTGCAGTTTGCAACTTCCTGCTGCACTTTTTTTTTTACTCAGCTGATCAGGCTTGATTGGCTGAGCTGCCATCACCTGCTGGCTCTCTCCCTTTTATAAGCTGAGGGCAAAAGCCAGAACAGTGTGGAGGTTTTGGACAGTGTGGAGGTTATGTGATGGCCAACTAAGGTTGGTGGATGCAAGCAGGAGCTTGTTGGAGCAACTTGAGAGCCTTTTTGGAAGGTAAACCAAGTTTATTGAAGGCAGCTGCAGGCTGCATATGTGTGTGTGTGTTCAGGAGTGTCCTTCACCCACCCTGACCACTGTTTGAACATTCATCAGGTGAACCTACAGATGTTTGTTTGTTGAACTGGGAGTTTCCTCCACCCTCCCTGGTTGTAGTGATCTCTTTTTTATTAGAGAGGTCGTTGGTGCTCTCATCTTTTGAGAGTGTTGGTTGGAGCACTAATGTGCTCTGGTTCTCTTGTTTAGAGGCTCGTGTGGACTCTAGTGTACCTAGAGTAGAGGACCTGAGCTGTTGAGGGTTCTGAGTCTCAGAGACTGGGCTCAGGGCTCTGGTGTGCTGTCTGCTGGAGGCAGCTGTGTTGGCTCATGCCTGTCTTCTTTTTTGCATATAATTACTTTCATAACTTTCTGGTTGGGTAAAGCTGGTAGTCCTGTTTTCGCTTTAGTTCCATATTTTAGGCCTAGAGTTTTGGTACAGTTAGCCCGCTGTCTAACAGGGTTCGCAGGCTCTATAGGAGTTGGCTCTGTTGGGCAGCCTTATTTTCCTTTTGGCCGCTTTACCCCAACCCATCTCTCAGTTGAACTTTGTTTCTTTTGTTTGTGACGTGGGATACCAGGAGAAGCTGGTGGTGGTTCCTGACCAGAGGGAGCTGCTGCAGATGACTTCATCCTTGACCGGACTTTAGTTTAGTTAATAAAACTTCTGTTAAACCATTTTCCTTGTGTCCTACGTCCTTCAAATGTGTTTTGATCCTCACCGGTCGTAACACTTCTCATGAAAAACAACAGATTAACTGTCTTCTGACTTTCTAAACAAAACGGCCGGGCCTCTGTGACCCGAGAGTTCAACTTTAACACAGCAGGAGTGACAACTTTAACACAGCAGGAGTGACACTCCATATTAAAAGAATAACAGTATATAACATATATCATGAAAATGGCAAAAGTTATTCTTTTGATCACATTAGAATAAAATCAAAGATAGAAATAGTCTCTTTTGGTGACTATGTTCTCAGGAGCCAAGATGGTGTAGTGGTTAGGGCGTTTGACTTGGGACCCGAAGGACGCGGGTTCGCGTCCCGGCCACTACACACCTTGGGGTGTCTATGAGTGCACACCTATTTCTCCAGCTCCCCGAGCGCTTTCTATGGCTGCTCACTGCACCACCTGGTAGGTGGTTGGGTTAAATGCAGAGACGAATTTCGTCTGTGTATGGGAAACATACGCAGATGACAGGAATAGACAATTATTATTATTATTATTATTACAACTAATGGAATAATTTGTAGTAAATGTCTTGCTTTACTGAGAGGTCAGTAAAGGTCATCTCTGGAACAGTTCAAAAATACACAGGTGTATCAAAGTGGACACGGTCATGCCCACTACATTACCAAGTTAATTCCCAAATGTATAGTATATTTTGAACAACAATAATAAATGTATGGAAGGTATAATTTTGTACATTTAAACTGAATTTTGTCTTTTCGGCTGTTTATCTGACCGTGCATCCCAGAATTTAAAGTTACATCAATTTAATTTAAATGTTTTATGTATGTTATGTATAGAGCTCAAAATAATAATCTTAAGGGGACAGAGTTGTTTGTAAAACCACAATTCAGAACCAGTTTGAAGGGACGTTCTACCTCAATCCAGGGAATTAGATTATGGAATGGCTTGGAGAATGTAGTTAAAAATGCCAAGTCAATGTTTACATTTAAAAAAATGATCAAAACAAATGTGTTAAAAAAATATGTGTGAAATAGCGTAATGTGTATTGTATTAGTTAAAAAATTAGAAAGAGTTAGTCATTTTGTACTGTTAGTTAGAAAATTAAAAAGAGTTAGTAATTTTGTACTGTTGGTTGAAGAATATTATTGTTTAACCTGACTGTTGGAAAAAGTTGGTTGAAGATTATTATTGTTTACATGGTTTGACTACTGTTGTTTAATCTGATTGTTGGAGATAAGGGGCAGATATAATAAGATTTATTCTTCTTTCTGCCACCTTTCATTTTTTTACATTTTGTACACTATCATTATGAGATTGCCTTGTATTGTTTCTTTTGTAAAAAAAATGAACAAATTTAATAAACATAAACATAAACATAAACATGTTTTGCAAAGTATGACCTCATTGATAAACAAGTTGAACAAACCTTCACTGTCCATTTTTAAAACTCTTCTAAAAACACATTTTTACTCACTGGCTTTTAGCACAGACTGAATTTGTTCAGCACTGTTTTTATTATTTTTATTGATCTTAATGTTTTAACAACTGTTTTATTTTTATGTGTTTAAATGTTCTTGATTTTATGTGTACAGCACTTTGTTGCAGCTGTGGTTGTTTTAAAGGGCTTTATAAATAAAGTATTATTATTATTATTATTAATAGCAAACAGTGCAGTTTATTTTATTTTTTATTTTTTCCATTTATAGATGGCCTCCCTTCACACCTTATAGCCATCCTCTCACTCCAATATGTATTTTTTATTTTATTTATTTATTTATTTATTTTATTGTATTTATTTATTTATTTTTATTTTTATTTTTATTTATTTATTTATTTATTTATTTTTTTATTTTAATAGAGAGAAAGAAAGAAAAGAGAAAGTGAGACAACAAAACAACAATTATCCACAAAAAGAGCACAAGGCAAACACACCAAACCTCCGTCCACAATCCTGCAAAGCACATGACAGAACACAGCAACGAAACATACAAGCATAAAGACTGATAATATTCATGACCTTGCATTAGATTTCTATATATAAACATACCCATACCTACAAATATATATACAGTATACATACATATATATTTATATTCATTTATATACCCATCTACATATATCTACATATACATCCCTACATCCATTTGTGTGTGGTTGTGAGCATGCATAAGTGAATAAGGTTCCTCCAATAGAACATTTAGTAGCGATTGTGAAGCATCAGAGATCCGTCCCCCCAAAGCCCGAGACAGACGAAAGGGCGATCAAAGCCCAAGACCCCAGGAAGGACCCCGAGCCCAGAGTCCCCAGGACCACCCGAACAGGACGAGCCACTCGTCCACTCCCCAGATCCGACCAAGGGGAAGAACCGGACGAACCCCACCAGGGACCACACACAATGACCCCCCGGGGTCAACAGCGACAAATACACAGGCCCCCGCCGGAGCCCGCTGCACCGATGTAGCCCCAGGGCCGGTCACCGATGCTCGGGCACCGGGGACGCCCATCCCTCAGGTCCAGACCCGACAGGACCAGAGGACCCGAGCCCCACCAGGCAGCCACCAGGCCGAGCCGACAAACGCCCAAGCGCCCAGCCCCAGATAGTGAGGGCCCCAAGCACGCCCGCAGGCAGAGGAACACCCACCAGGGGGCCACGTGGCAGGAGCGCGACACTAGGTAGCCTCAGAAGTATCAGAGAGGGGGCAGTCCAAGTCCCAGCCTGACACTTAAACATTCATACACAGACACACTCATTCAGACCCACCCTCATCCTCACCCTCAGTCATAGAAAGACAAACAATAACGACACGCTCCATTCATAATCCCGATGCACACTCTATACCCCCCAGGTCCAAGACATGTACCTGCTCCCTACATGGGGCAGCCCACATCCAAACCCAGGAGGTAGGCCCATTCATTCTGGGGTGGAGAGTAGCAGACATCCAAGATCCGGCCCACCCCGCGCCCCGCCGACAGGACAGGACACCCGAGCCCAAGCAGCCCCAGGGGGAGCGCACTGCCAGTCCCGCCCACGGCAAACCCGCAGGCCCCGAACCCCCCCACACCCCAGCACAACCCCTGACGGCCCACCCCCAGAATGTCCGCCAGGCAACCAGGGGGGTAAGAGAAAAATAAATAAATAATATATAAATATATATATATAAATAAATACATAAATAAATAAAATTGAAATTAACAAATCAAGAGGGGCAATCTGGGGTCAACAGCCCTCAAAACGTGTCAGGAGACAGAGGGAGAGGAGGAAAGTGAAGAATGTAGGACTGAGGGTTGCAACTCTAAATGTGGGGACAATGACAGGCAAAGGTAGAGAGCTGGCTGACATGATGCAGAGAAGAAAGGTAGATGTTTTATGTGTCCAAGAGACCAAGTGGAAGGGCAGCAAGGCTCGCAGTATTGGAGCAGGGTTCAAACTGTTTTACCATGGTGTGGATAGAAAGAGAAATGGAGTAGGGGTGGTCCTGAAGGAGGAGTTGGCAAAGAATGTAGTAGATGTGAAGAGAGTGTCAGATAGGGTGATGTGTCTAAAGGTAGAAGTAGAAGGTCTGATGCTAAACATAGTAAGTGGTTATGCTCCACAGGTTGGATGTGATGGGGAGGAGAAAGATGAATTTTGGAAAGATTTGGATGAAGTGATAGAGAGTATTCCCAGGGAGGAAAGAGTGGTGATTGGAGCAGACCTGAATGGACATGTTGGTGAAGGAAACAGAGGGGATGAGGAAGTGATGGGTAGGTTTGGTGTCAAGGAAAGAAACCAGGAAGGACAGATGGTGGTGGATTTTGCCAAGAGAATGGAAATGGCTATAGTCAATACCTATTTCCAAAAGAGGGAGGAACATAGAGTGACCTATAAGAGTGGAGGAAGGAGTACACAAGTCGACTACATTCTGTGTAGAAGAGGAAACCTGAGAGAGATTGGAGACTGTAAAGTTGTAGCAGGGGAGAGCGTGGCCAAACAGCATCGGATGGTTGTGTGTAGAATGACTGTTGTTGCGAAGAAGAGAAAAAGAGTAAAACCAGAGAAGAAGACCAAATGGTGGAAGCTAAAGAAGGAAGAATGTTGTGAGAAATTCAGAGACGAGCTGTTAAAGGCTCTGGGTGGTAAGAAAGAGTTTCCAAGTGACTGGGCTACTACAGCAACAGTAATTAGAGAGACAGGTAGGAAGGTACTTGGTGTGTCATCTGGACAGAGAATGGATGATAAGGAAACCTGGTGGTGGAATAGTGAAGTGCAGGACGCCATTCAAAGAAAGAGATTAGCCAAGAAGAAATATGACAGTGAGAGGACTGAAGAGAGGAGACAGGAATATAAGGAGATGGGACATAGAGCAAAGAGGGAAGTAGCTAAAGCAAAGCAGAGGGCGTACAATGAGTTATATGGGAGACTGGACACTAAAGAGGGCGAGAAGGACTTGTACCGATTGGCAAGACAGAGGGATCAGGCTGGAAAGGATGTGCAGCAGGTTAGGCTTATTAAAGATGGGAATGGGAATGTTCTAACAAGTGAGGAGAGTGTGATGGGAAGATGGAAGGATTACTTTGAGGAGCTAATGAATGAAGAGAATGAAAGAGAAAGAAGAGTGGAGGTAATAGAAACTGTGGACCAGGAAGTGGAAAAGATTAGTGAGGGTGAAGTCCGGAAAGCTCTGAAAAGAATGAAGAAGGGGAAGGCAGTAGGACCTGATGACATACCAGTGGAGGTTTGGAAATGTCTTGGAGAGATGGCAGTGAGGTTTTTGACTCAAATATTTAATGGAATATTTGAGGGTGAGAAAATGCCTGAAGAATGGAGAAGAAGTGTGCTGGTTCCCATTTTTAAGAACAAGGGTGATGTACAAAGTTGTAGCAACTACAGGGGAATTAAGTTGATGAGCCACACAATGAAGATCTGGGAGAGAGTTGTGGAAGCAAGACTTAGACAAGATGTGACTATCTGTGAGCAGCAGTATGGTTTCATGCCAAGAAAGAGCACCACAGATGCCATCTTTGCTTTGAGGATGTTGATAGAGAAGTACAGAGAGGGTCAGAAAGAACTCCATTGTGTGTTTGTGGATTTAGAAAAAGCATATGACAGGGTACCAAGAGAAGAGGTGTGGTATTGCATGAGGAAATCTGGAGTGGCAGAAAAGTATGTTAGACTGGTACAGGACATGTATGAGGACAGCAGGACAGTGGTGAGATGTGCTGTGGGAGTGACAGATAGCTTCAAGGTGGCGGTGGGATTGCATCAAGGATCGGCTCTGAGCCCCTTCTTGTTTGCTCTGGTGATGGACCGACTAACAGATGAGGTCAGGCAGGAATCCCCATGGACTATGATGTTTGCAGATGACATTGTGATCTGTGGTGAGAACAGGGAACAGGTGGAAGAGAACTTGGAGAGGTGGAGGTATGCTCTTGAAAGAAGAGGAATGAAAGTCAGTCGTAGTAAGACAGAGTACATGTGTGTGAATGAGAGGGAGGCCAGTGGAACAGTGAGGCTACAAGGAGCAGAGGTCACAAAGGTGCAGGACTTCAAGTACTTGGGGTCCACTGTCCAGGAAAATGGGGAATGTGGTAAAGAGGTGAAAAAGAGAGTCCAGGCAGGATGGAGCGGATGGAGAAAAGTTTCAGGAGTGATTTGTGACAAAAAGGTGTCAGCAAAGGTCAAAGGAAAAGTTTACAAGACAGTGGTGAGACCAGCTATGTTGTATGGTCTGGAGACAGTGGCATTGACAAAAAGACAGGAGAAAGAACTGGAAGTGGCAGAAATGAAGATGCTGAGGTTCTCCTTAGGAGTGACAAGGATGGATAAGATCAGGAATGAGATCATCAGAGGTACAGCACATGTTAAACAACTGGGAGATAAAGTTAGGGAGGCCAGACTGAGATGGTTTGGACATGTCCAGAGGAGGGACAGTGGTTATATTGGTAGAAGGATGTTAGAAATGCAGCTGCCAGGAAAAAGACAAAGAGGGAGACCAAAGAGGAGATATATGGATGCAGTTAGGGAGGACGTGGAGGTGGTTGGAGTGAGGACAGAGGATGCAGAGGACAGAGTGAGGTGGAGGAGGATGACTCGCTATGGCGACCCCTGAAAAGGGAAAAGCCGAAAGAAGAAGAAGACCCCGACACACACACCCCCGTCCCCAAATGTACTGTTGGTGAGTGTTGTTCTAAAGTGTACTTAAAAAGGAAAGAGAAGGAGCAAAGGCTGGCATTATACAAGTTTCCCCTCCACTCCAACTCTAACCCAAGCCCTAATTGTCTAAATGCATAATGTTGAGTGAGCATAGGCATGGGGGTGAGATTGGTGTCATCCCGCCACCCATAGCCATAGTGCTCACTCCATTCCCTATATGTGACTTTTATGAAGATGTTTATGAATGAATGTCTAAAGTGTATATAAAATTGAGTCCCAGGTGCTCTGAACAACAGAGATGTAAAACCATCGCAGCACACCCGAGACTCAAATTCCCTACATGTATTAATTTAAGATGAAGAGGGCGGAGGTGCGTGTTGAGGGATGGGGAGAAAAATATCTGCAGGAACAGTGCTCCCACAGCGAGTCAGCTCCCCCGCTGACCCTGCGTACCCCCCCAGCTCGCCAAGGTCCACCCAAGGAGCGAGGAAAAAGAAACACCTCTCCGACCGCCAGGCCATTGAGCCAAGACCAGAGAGGACACGGCCCCGAGGGCCGCCAACAGCAGAACCAACAGCCCACACCCACCAGGGCCGCCGTGACCCCTGCGAACCGCAGTCAGCCCGCCGTCCAAGAAGACACAAAATCCCACATGGACGACACGGCCAAGAGCGCCCGCCCAACCGCCGACAGAGCCAGGAAGCACCAAGAACAGGCCCCAACCAGGGCCCGCACACCGGCCAAGCATAGTCCAAGACCA
>JBBPBX010074300.1:0-17611 GCA_038048925.1 Garcialebias charrua
AGCAGCAGTGACCCTGACATATAATTTTTGGATATTTTTGACTACTCCCAATTGAATGCAAATAAGACTGGAAGAAGTCAGTTCTGCTTTATATATGTATACATTTGTAAATAAATTTACTATAACGAAAAAGCTGGTGTGTTTGAGTATTCAATGCTTATGTGAATATATTCAGTAAACTATCAGTGAACAGCAAGTATGTAATGCAGAGCATCACCTTTTCTGGTTGTCCTCCATTTCAAATTAAAATACAAATATTTCTTAGTGAATGTGATCATATGGAAGACATGCTGCCAGTACACATCTACAATGAGGAATTTTTCAACCAAAAATTTGTAGTGGCATGGCAGTTTTAATTTTGACACAGAAGAATGATTTACAATCTTTACAAAGTTGCTATGACTTTTTAAACCTGAAATAAAAACAATGTACAACAAAACATAAGAGACAATTTATTTGAGACCATTTGATTTTAAATGTTGTATTCCAACAAAATTGTTTTCCTTTAGCATGTCAGCAAAAATTTGTAACAAGCCATTTACAAAACTTAACTATAAATTTATTTGAATTGAAAGTACAAGACTCCATGTGTGATCTTTTATAACAGCGGTACATTGATTTTACATTTAGGCCTACACTTTTTCTTACCATTTTGGATTTCCACATTCAGCTTGTGATTTGTTTTTTTGATTAAAAACAAGCTTCCTTCTATAATTTAGTGTGTGTGTATTTTATATGTATATACACACACACGACAATATTTATATGAAATACTCTGTTATCTACTTGTCATACATGTACATTGACAGCTCTGACAAGATGTCATAATACTGTACTTGTACCTCTGTTACATACTTCTGAAAGTGGGCATATTGCCTTCATTTATATAGCCTACATCAATGGTTAACACATAGTAACTCTGAATGTATACAAATAAAAATATAACTGCTATGGAAAATATCCTATAATTTCAATTTTTTACTTAAGTGTGGAAATGATGCTATGCGAAAGAAAAGTAAGTAGAGTAGGTCAACAGAGCAATAGCAAATGGGAAATTGTAAATGTATACAATGTTTAAACACATTCAGTTAAGTCAAAGTCAACTTTATTGTCAGAACTCCAATATGTACAGGACATACACAGGATTGAAATTGCATTTCTCTCAGTCCCTCAGTGCAACAGTAACCATTTCAACACTAAACACTAAACAATTAATAAACAAGCATAAAATGAAATAACAAAAGTCTAGTACTGTCCTGAGTTTTTTTGCATAGTAGTTTTTCATAGTAGTATAAAAGTATAAAAAGTTTCACCAACACCAAAACACCAACATTTAATAAACATAATCATAATATGAAATAGAGTGTAATACTGTCCCGAAGTATAAAGTATAAAAAGTATTTCTATAAAACAAATGAAGGTTCTGGCATTTGACATTTGTAAAGAGTGACATAGCAGCATGTGGGGTTAATGTACACAGTATATGTATGAGGTAGTTGATATTTGTATAGAGACAAAGTGGCATTACACAATAAGGCTAATAAAAAGAATATATACTGTATATCAGCAGTAGTGTAGATATAAAAAGTCTAGATGTAAACAGTAGTAATAAATGTAAACAGTAGTATTAAATGTCAACAGTGAATGTAAACAGTAGTATGACTATAGGCAGTAATGTAATACAACCATTAGTGCAAATATAAGAATTAGTGCAAACTGAATGAGCACATGACCGTGAGTTGAGTGATTGACCCGTATTGATGACACAGAGTCCAGTGTTAAAAACTTTGTGTTGTGTGGTAATGTGTGAACGTTTTTTTGTGATTAAGGCAGTACAAGTGGGAGGAAGGGCAGAGCAGGCAGAGTGTTAAGCATCCTGACTGCCTGATGAACAGAGCTGTCTCAGTCTGCTGGTTCGAGCCTGGACCGAACCAAAGACATTTCATAACTGACAGTCCAGGCAGTGGCCAGCTTTACCGTCAGAGTAGTAGCGGAGGTACCCCCCTCGTCTTCCATTTCCTGTGTAGCCCACACAGTCTTTGTACACTCTCTGGCAGGAAGAACATGTTATCACAGCAAAGGGTTTTCTGTGTTCTGCCCTGTAAGATGCTGAGAATTTACTCCAGTTGACCTCCCCTGTAAATGATAATTTTAATGTAGGTAAAATGTAATTTCATGTTTTAAGTGAAAACAAGTAAAAACATCATTACCATCCAGCCATGCAAAGTGGGCCTTCTTCCTGAAAACTGGATCAGACACAATAGATCGAAACCGCTTGCAGGTCAATGCCAAAGTGAGGTAAGCAACATCTCCCTCTGTTAGGACCACCTCTTGGAGCACAGCCTCAAGTACATGCGAAGGCATCTGAAAAACACCCCAATTGTGCATTGTAAGAACATCAAAGAATGAACAACTATATGTATAAGAATTCATCTTACCTGTAAAATTGGTGGCATTTGTTGCACCTGCAAAGTGAAGACCACAAAAAACAACACACACACACGCACACACACACACACACACACACACACACACACACACACACACACACACACACACACACACACACACACACACACACACACACACACCTGAAATTCACAAGTACAAGTGACAATTCTTAATTATGGATGGTGTGACCAACCTCAAGATCTGGCTGGGTTGTTCGTGCATAGGTGTGGTCATCAGCACAATGACTCTGGCAAAATACATATTTATACATAGTTTCTTAAAACCTCAAATAAAGACCAGTACCTAATTGATTCAATCCTTGATTGTTGGATCATGATTTTCTTTCAAACAAAAAACTTAGTGCAACTGTGCATGGCAAATACACTTACTAACAATTACATTTTTCAAAACTATATCTTACCTTACATTTTCTCCTGGCTTCAACCATTTCATCATTTCTCTTCCTCTTTCTCTCTCTTCGTAGCCGTTCCCCAGATCTTTCAAAATCACAAATGAAGTCTTTACAGAAATACTACCATTCATGTAATGCCACATAGAGAGGCCAATTATTGTCCTTACTTCACAGGGAAGTTTGTCAAGATAAGTATGCACCACCACCTCCGTATAGTCATCATATCCATCTGCAGATATTACAGGTCAAAGTTTTGTGACATAACATCAAACCATGAAGCACTCAATCCTGTGTGTGCCCTTACCTCAGTGAAATCAAAAGGTGCTCCCATCACAAAGTACAGTGCATACTGTTAAGAAAAATGTGATTACTTGTATACAACCCACAAAACAATACGGATATGCTGAGTGGAAGCAACTTACCATCACTACAAACATTCCACAGTTGTTGGACAGTCCTTGTTTCGGCAATCCCTGTGGAATTTAAATGAAAAACTGTTTATTACTATAACCAACAAGAAAATACACATAACTATCAATTCATGTACCTCAAGGACAAATGCTTATTTTCCCTAACATCCCTGCCCCTACAAACATCTCACCTTGACATCATTGGCAACAAATTCTGTCCATGGTCCAGAACAGGTAGCGGTGCTGTTGTGGCCGCCTGGATGTTGGTTGAAGCTGGCTGAACAGGTAGCTGTGCTGTTGCACAGCTGGACAGGGATCTTAAAGTCATCGTGTGGTTTACTAAATGATTTACAAACCGCTCCCGTTTCTCATGTGTTGACAAACAGTATGGGCAATGAAAGTGAGATGGGCCGCCGTGACAAGGTAAACCACATCTGAAGATGTAGAATTCTGCAAACCAAATCAAATCAATAACGTTAACAATAGTAAATACATAATTTGTACACATATTTATGCCAGAAACAGTCAGAGGTGTCAAGTAACCAAGTACAAATACTTTGTTACTTTACTTGAGTAGAAATTTTGGGTATTTCTACTTAAGTGGAGTAATTATTTTACAGCCTACTTTTTACTTCTACTCCTTACATTTTAATTCAATTATGTGTACTTCCTACTTACTCCTTACTTTTTAAAAATGAAAAAAGTATTTTATTTCGATTTAACTTTGGTGGTTTAGAATTCACATTAGTTAGGACTGCATACAACTATTCAAATAAACACCATCAAAATTAGAAAATTGACAACTCTTTCACAAACATTAGTATTAATCAAATTGTGTTTTAAAAACCTTTATGTTGAACCATAGCAGTATTAGCAATATGGTTCACCACCTTGTACGACTCCTTAGCAGAGTAGGAGCAAAGAGGACATCTATAGGAGTCATCTTTGCTATAAGGTTGTAACATCTCCCCTTTTTGAATGTTACATACAGATACATGGATCTGCTGAAAGAAAACAAAGAATGAACTTTAAAAGTTATAAAATGGTATCTATTTTTAGGCACTATGATCGTGATTTCGCTATGCAGCACGCTACATATGCTAACATCAATCTTAGCTTAAAGGAATTACGATTTTTACTAGTTCACATAAATATATTTATTTGCTACATAACAAAAATGCTTATAAAAAGTATCATTACCGTCTGCTGGAGTAACCCCTCGCTGTTTGCTGCAGCGAGGTGTACTTGGTCTGCTGACTTTGCCAAGTTTCCATTGTGAATCATTCCTCAAAATATTTTCATTCACGTGTCCCTTCTTCAACCTTCTACAGTACTTGGAAACACCGCTGAGCAGCTGACCCGCTTCTTTAAGGAATTTGTAAGTGATCATTCTTCTTCTTCTTCTTTGGTTTTTAACGGCAGCTTGCATCCATCACTGTTGCACTACTGCCATCTCTTGGTGCTTATATATTAATTTATTTTCTCAAATTCTCTTATTGAGTCCAGTATTTTTTAAAAAACGAAATATCTTTCTTTTCCCTTCATCACTACTCAGCTGAGCAGCGACTTCTTCCAAATTTAGTTCCCTATTATAACCAATTTCCATTCTCAATATTCTCCTATGACCCACATATTTCCTGCAATTATTAAAAACATGTTCTATTGTTTCTGCGGCATTACACCAATCACATAAACCAGTAAGATGTTTCCCCATCTTAAAAAGAGTGTCATTCAATAAACTATGCCCAGTTCTTATTCTATTTATAATTATCTCCTCCCTCCTATTTATTCCTCTGAGTCTATTAACATCAACTGTATTCTGTATCCTATATAAATGTCTCCCTTTTGTCTCATTATCCCATCTCATTTTCCATAATTTCTTGCTTTCGTTCCAAACTATACTTTTTCCTTCAGATTTAGTTAACTTTATCGGCATATCAATGTCTACTTTTTTAACAGTTTCTTTAGCCAACTTATCTGCCCTTTCGTTGCCTAATATACCCACATGGGCAGGAGTCCACATAATTACTAGATTTTTATTTTGTTCACATAGTCTTTGATGAACAAAAAGAATCTCATACAAAATGTGTTGATTGCATGAGCTTCCCTTTGCAATGCTCAACAGTGCTGATAATGAATCACTACAAACTATAATTTTACTTATTCTAGTATCCTCCACCCATTCTAAAGCCAATAAAATAGCACACAATTCTACTGTATATATACTTAGAAAATTAGATGTTCTTTTTGAAAGCTTAATCTTCAACTCCGGAATCACTACTGCTATACTAGTTGCTTCAGTTATTGGATCTTTTGAACCATCCGTATAAATTTGCAAATAATCATTATAATTTTTCTCTACTCGATCATAAAATTCTTGGCAAATATCTGTGGTATTTTTCTTAATATTTCGTAATGAACTATCAACATTAATGTATTTCCATGTCCATGTAGGCCTTAAAGGCCATAGTACAGTTGGATAAAATTCTTTGTTATATACTTGAAATTTTCTTGCGTTGCTATCCCCAATCCACCCAAAACTATGTTTAGGCTCCTTTCCTCTTTCCCAACAGTTTTCTAACACTTTCTTAACTGGATGATTTTCATTATGTCCTTTCAAATTTATCCAATAATTAACCATTAACTGTTGTCTTCTAATGCATAATGGCATTTCTCCTGCTTCTACTTGTAGAGCACATACTGGAGTTGATTTTACTGCCCCTAAACAAATTCTCAGTGCTCTAGCTTGGATGACATCTAATTTACTTAATAGAGTTTTAGCTGCTGATCCATAGACCACACTCCCATAATCTATTCTTGACCGGATTAATGACACATAAATATGTTTAAGAGATTCAAAATTTGCACCCCATGTCAACCCTGCTAAACACCTCATAATGTTTATTACCTTTTTACTCTTCACTATGATATGCTCTATGTGATTTCTCCAAGTTAATTTCTTATCAAACACTACTCCCAAGAACCGAAAATAATCAACACTTTCTAACTCTCTTCCATATAATTTTAACTTTTTAACTCCAATCTTTCTATTTGTGAAGAACATGACTTTTGTCTTTTCAACTGAAAATGTGAAGCCCCACTCTGTTCCCCACTCACTTACTTTATCTATCCCTTCCTGAAGTTTTAAAATAAGATGTTCCACATTTCTCCCCCTTTTCCATAATGCTCCATCATCAGCAAAAAGCGATTTACCATAACTGAAAGATATGTCTTTGAAAATGTCATTAATCATAACTGAAAATAGTGTAGGGCTTATCACACTTCCTTGAGGGGTTCCATTTTCTATTTTATATTGCTGTGATAAATATGATCCTATTTTAACTTGAATAGTTCTATCACATAAAAAATCCTTTAACCAATTAAACATGTTTCCACCTATTCCTGCCTGATGTAATTTAATCATTAACCCTTCTCTCCATAACATATCGTATGCTTTTTCTACATCAAAAAACACAGAAACAACAGTTTCCTTATTTATCTGGGCTTTTCGAACATCGTCCTCTAAACATAAAATAGGATCCATTGCTCCTCTTCCTCTACGAAACCCACTCTGATGGTGTGTAATGATGTTTCTTGACTCTAAATAATGCATCAATCTCTCGTTCACCATCCTTTCCATCAATTTACACATATTGGAGGTTAACGCAATAGGTCTGTAATTTACCGGATTACTGTGATCTTTCCCAGGTTTCTTAATTGGGATAATAATTGCTTCTTTCCATCTATATGGTAAATGCCCTTCTCTCCATATCTTATTAAATAACATTAAAAGTTTATGTAATCCTTCATCATTTAGATTTTTTAACATATTATAACATATCTCATCTTTCCCTGGAGCACTGTTCCTAGTTTTTCCCAAAGCTCTTTTCAGTTCTCCAATAGAGAAGGGACAGTTCATCAGATCTTGATTAATATTCTCTTTTCTTCTTAAAGCTTCTACATTTCTTCTTTTAGTTATCTCCCTTTTCTGTTTGTCATCATCTGATAAATTTTTCCCACTATGTATTTCAACAAAAGTATTCGCTAAAATATCAGCCTTGTCTCTATCAGTTATTGCTATTTGATTATTTTTATTAAGTACTGGATAACTCCAGTCTCTTCTGTCTCCCCCCATTTTTTTGATCATACCCCAAACTTCCCCTATTTGTGTCCTACTACCAATTGTATCACAGAAGTCTCTCCAATGAGTTCTCTTTGCTCTTCTTATTGTACGTCTTACTTTTGCCTGTGCTTTTTTATATTCAATTAGATGTTCAAAATTATGGGACCGTTTGACCAGTTTAAATGCTTTATTTCTTTCTCTTACTGCTGTTTTACAATCAGTATTCCACCACGGAACTAATTTTTTTCTATTTTTACCTGAAGTCTTTGGAATAGATTCCTCAGCAGCTTTTAAAATGCTATGACTCATCTCTTTACTAATTTTTTCAATACTCCAACCATTTTGAACACATAAAAGGTTCCTTTCACATAAATACTTATATTTTTCCCAATTTGCTTTCTCAAATATCCACTTACCTCCCACTAATTCAGGAATCTGGATCTGGCCCATCCTTATGTTACTGACTATAACATAATGATCACTACCAAATGATTTATTTCTTACTTGCCATTCACATAATGGAGCCAAGAAGTGCTTAATCCATAGAACAAAGCCTAAAAATTAATAAATCAGTAGTCAGTTTCAATAATTATAAGTTTTCTTGTGTTGTTAGTGTATTTACTGATGGATTGTTCATTTCTGTGCGTTTTTTTAACTGTATTTTCTAAAAGGCTGGTATAGGAAATGGCGCCCCCTTTATTTCCGGAGTGCAATGGCGCTACTTCCATATATGGTATGGCTCGGCCCTCGGGCACGATCCCGCCCCGTCCTGCAGGCTGCAGCGAGGGGTTACTCGTCACTTGACCTCAGGTCATGTGACCTGTGTCAGTCCTTCAGTTGACCTCAGGTCATGTGACCTATGTCGGTCCATCAGTTGACCTCAGGTCATGTGACATGTGTCGGTCCGTCAGTTGACTTCATGTCGTGTGACCTGGGTCATTTTGTCAGTTGACCTCAGGTCATGTGATCTGTGTTGGTCCGTCACTTGACCTCAGGTCATGTGACCTGTGTTAGTCCGTCAGTTGACCTCATGTCATGTGACCTGTGTTGGTCCGTCAGTTGACCTCATGTCGTGTGACCTGTGTCGGACCGTCAGTTGACCTCAGGTCATGTGACCTGTGTCGGTCCGTCAGTTGACCTCATGTCGTGTGACCTGTGTCGGTCCGTCAGTTGACCTCAGGTCATGTGACCTGTGTTGGTCCGTCAGTTGACTTCATGTCATGTGACCTGTGTCGGTCCGTCAGTTGACTTCATGTCGTGTGACCTATGTTGTTTTGTCAGTTGACCTCAGGTCATGTGATCTGTGTTGGTCTGTCACTTGACCTCAGGTCATGTGACCTGTGTCAATCCATCAGTTGACCTCAGGTCATGTGACCTATGTCAGTCCATCAGTTGACCTGAGGTCATGTGACCTCTGTCGGTCCGTCAGTTGACCTCAGGTCATGTGACCTGTGTTGGTCCGTCAGTTGACCTCATGTCGTGTGACCTGTGTCGGTCCGTCAGTTGACCGCAGGTCATGTGACCTGTGTCGGTCTGTCAGTTGACCTCAAGTCATGTGACCTGTGTCGGTCCGTCACTTGACCTCAGGTCATGTGACCTATGTTGCTCCGTCAGTTGACCTCATGCCATGTGACCTATGTCGGTACATCAATTGACCTCATGTTGTGTGACCTGTGTTGTTTTGTCAGTTGACCTCAGGTCATGTGACCTGTGTTGGTCCGTCAGTTGACTTCATGTCATGTGACCTGTGTCGTTGTGTCAGTTGACCTCAGGTCATGTGACCTGTGTTGGTCCATCACATGACCTCAGGTCATGTGACCTGTGTCGGTCCGTCAGTTGACCTCAGGTCATGTGACCTGTGTCGGTCCGTCAGTTGACCTCAGGTCATGTGACCTGTGTCGGTCCGTCAGTTGACCTCAGGTCATGTGACCTGTGTTGGTCCGTCAGTTGACCTCATGTCGTGTGACCAGTGTCGGTCCGTCAGTTGACTTCATGTCGTGTGACCTGTGTCATTTTGTCAGTTGACCTCAGGTCATGTGACCTGTGTTGGTCCGTCACTTGACCTCAGGTCATGTGACCTGTGTCGGTCCGTCAGTTGACCTCATGCCATGTGACCTATGTCGGTACGTCAATTGACCTCATGTTGTATGACCTGTGTTGTTTTGTCAGTTGACCTCAGGTCATGTGACCTGTGTTGGTCCGTCAGTTGACTTCATGTCATGTGACCTGTGTCGTTGTGTCAGTTGACCTCAGGTCATGTGACCTGTGTTGGTCCATCACATGACCTCAGGTCATGTGACCTGTGTCGGTCCGTCAGTTGACCTCAGGTCATGTGACCTGTGTCGGTCCGTCAGTTGACCTCAGGTCATGTGACCTGTGTTGGTCCGTCAGTTGACCTCATGTCGTGTGACCAGTGTTGGTCCGTCAGTTGACTTCATGTCGTGTGACCTGTGTCATTTTGTCAGTTGGCCTCAGGTCATGTGACCTGTGTTGGTCCGTCACTTGACTTCAGGTCATGTGACTTATGTCGGTCCGTCAGTTGACCTCATGTCATGTGACCTGTCTGTCAGTTGACTTCATGCCATGTGACCTGTGTTGGTCCATCACATGACCTCAGGCCATGTGACCTGTGTCGGTCCGTCAGTTGACCTCAGGTCATGTGACCTGTGTCGGTCCGTCAGTTGACCTCAGGTCCTGTGACCTGAGTCGGTCCGTCAGTTGACTTCATGTAATGTGACCTGTGTTGTTTTGTCAGTTGACCTCAGGTCATGTGACCTATGTTGGTCCGTCACTTGACCTCAGGTCATGTGACCTGTGTCAGTCCTTCAGTTGACCTCAGGTCATGTGACCTATGTCGGTCCATCAGTTGACCTCAGGTCATGTGACCTGTGTCGGTCCGTCAGTTGACTTCATGTCGTGTGACCTGGGTCATTTTGTCAGTTGACCTCAGGTCATGTGATCTGTGTTGGTCCGTCACTTGACCTCAGGTCATGTGACCTGTGTTAGTCCGTCAGTTGACCTCATGTCATGTGACCTGTGTTGGTCCGTCAGTTGACCTCATGTCGTGTGACCTGTGTCGGACCGTCAGTTGACCTCAGGTCATGTGACCTGTGTCGGTCCGTCAGTTGACCTCATGTCGTGTGACCTGTGTCGGTCCGTCAGTTGACCTCAGGTCATGTGACCTGTGTTGGTCCGTCAGTTGACTTCATGTCATGTGACCTGTGTCGGTCCGTCAGTTGACTTCATGTTGTGTGACCTGTGTCGTTTTGTCAGTTGACCTCAGGTCATGTGACCTGTGTTGGTCCGACAGTTGACTTCATGTCATGTGACCTGTGTCGTTGTATCAGATGACCTCAGGTCATGTGACCTGTGTTGGTCCATCACATGACCTCAGGTCATGTGACCTGTGTCGGTCCGTCAGTTGACCTCAGGTCATGTGACCTGTGTCAGTCCGTCAGTTGACCTCAGGTCATGTGACCTGTGTTGGTCCGTCAGTTGACCTCATGTCGTGTGACCAGTGTTGGTCCGTCAGTTGACTTCATGTCGTGTGACCTGTGTCATTTTGTCAGTTGGCCTCAGGTCATGTGACCTGTGTTGGTCCGTCACTTGACTTCAGGTCATGTGACTTATGTCGGTCCGTCAGTTGACCTCATGTCATGTGACCTGTCTGTCAGTTGACTTCATGCCATGTGACCTGTGTTGGTCCATCACATGACCTCAGGCCATGTGACCTGTGTCGGTCCGTCAGTTGACCTCAGGTCATGTGTCTTGTGTCGGTCCGTCAGTTGACCTCAGGTCCTGTGACCTGAGTCGGTCCATCAGTTGACTTCATGTAGTGTGACCTGTGTTGTTTTGTCAGTTGACCTCAGGTCATGTGACCTGTGTTGGTCCGTCACTTGACCTCAGGTCATGTGACCTGTGTCAGTCCTTCAGTTGACCTCAGGTCATGTGACCTATGTCGGTCTATCAGTTGACCTCAGGTCATGTGACCTGTGTCGGTCCGTCAGTTGACTTCATGTCGTGTGACCTGGGTCATTTTGTCAGTTGACCTCAGGTCATGTGATCTGTGTTGGTCCGTCACTTGACCTCAGGTCATGTGACCTGTGTTAGTCCGTCAGTTGACCTCATGTCATGTGACCTGTGTTGGTCCGTCAGTTGACCTCATGTCGTGTGACCTGTGTCGGACCGTCAGTTGACCTCAGGTCATGTGACCTGTGTCGGTCCGTCAGTTGACCTCATGTTCGTGTGACCTGTGTCGGTCCGTCAGTTGACCTCAGGTCATGTGACCTGTGTTGGTCCGTCAGTTGACTTCATGTCATGTGACCTGTGTCGGTCCGTCAGTTGACCTCATGTCGTGTGACCAGTGTCGGTCCGTCAGTTGACCTCCGGTCATGTGACCTGTGTTGGTCCGTCAGTTGACCTCAGGTCATGTGACCTGTGTTGGTCCGTCAGTTGACCTCATGTCGTGTGACCAGTGTTGGTCCGTCAGTTGACTTCATGTCGTGTGACCTGTGTCATTTTGTCAGTTGGCCTCAGGTCATGTGACCTGTGTTGGTCCGTCACTTGACTTCAGGTCATGTGACTTATGTCGGTCCGTCAGTTGACCTCATGTCATGTGACCTGTCTGTCAGTTGACTTCATGCCATGTGACCTGTGTTGGTCCATCACATGACCTCAGGCCATGTGACCTGTGTCGGTCCGTCAGTTGACCTCAGGTCATGTGACCTGTGTCGGTCCGTCAGTTGACCTCAGGTCCTGTGACCTGAGTCGGTCCGTCAGTTGACTTCATGTAGTGTGACCTGTGTTGTTTTGTCAGTTGACCTCAGGTCATGTGACCTGTGTTGGTCCGTCACTTGACCTCAGGTCATGTGACCTGTGTCAGTCCTTCAGTTGACCTCAGGTCATGTGACCTATGTCGGTCCATCAGTTGACCTCAGGTCATGTGATCTGTGTTGGTCCGTCACTTGACCTCAGGTCATGTGACCTGTGTTAGTCTGTCAGTTGACCTCATGTCATGTGACCTGTGTTGGTCCGTCAGTTGACCTCATGTCGTGTGACCTGTGTCGGACCGTCAGTTGACCTCAGGTCATGTGACCTGTGTCGGTCCGTCAGTTGACCTCATGTCGTGTGACCTGTGTCGGTCCGTCAGTTGACCTCAGGTCATGTGACCTGTGTTGGTCCGTCAGTTGACTTCATGTCATGTGACCTGTGTCGGTCCGTCAGTTGACTTCATGTCGTGTGACCTATGTTGTTTTGTCAGTTGACCTCAGGTCATGTGATCTGTGTTGGTCTGTCACTTGACCTCAGGTCATGTGACCTGTGTCAGTCCATCAGTTGACCTCAGGTCATGTGACCTATGTCGGTCCATCAGTTGACCTCAGGTCATGTGACCTCTGTCAGTCCGTCAGTTGACTTCATGTTGTGTGACCTGTGTCGTTTTGTCAGTTGACCTTAGGTCATGTGACTTGTGTTGGTCCGTCACTTGACCTCAGGTCATGTGACCTGTGTCGGTCCGTCAGTTGACCTCAGGTCATATGACCTGTGTCGGTCCGTCAGTTGACCTCAGGTCATGTGACCTGTGTTGGTCCGTCAGTTGACCTGATGTCGTGTGACCTGTGTCGGTCCGTCAGTTGACCGTAGGTCATGTGACCTGTGTCGGTCCGTCAGTTGACCTCATGTCGTGTGACCTATGTTGGTCCGTCACTTGACCTCAGGTCATGTGACCTATGTCGCTCCGTCAGTTGACCTCATGCCATGTGACCTATGTCTGTACATCAATTGACCTCATGTTGTGTGACCTGTGTCGTTTTTTCAGCTGACCTCAGGCCATGTGACCTGTGTTGGTCCGTCATTTGACTTCATGTCATGTGACCTGTGTCGTTGTGTCAGTTGACCTCAGGTCATTATCTGTGTTGGTCCATCACATGACCTCAGGTCATGTGACCTGTGTCGGTCCTTCAGTTGACCTCAGGTCATGTGACCTGTGTCGGTCCGTCAGTTGACCTCAGGTCACGTGACCTGTGTTGGTCCGTCAGTTGACCTCATGTCGTGTGACCAGTGTCGGTCCGTCAGTTGACTTCATGTCGTGTGACCTGTGTCATTTTGTCAGTTGACCTCAGGTCATGTGACCTGTGTTGGTCCGTCACTTGACCTCAGGTCATGTGACCTGTGTTAGTCCGTCAGTTGACCTCATGTCATGTGACCTGTGTTGGTCCGTCAGTTGACCTCATGTCGTGTGACCTGTGTCGGACCGTCAGTTGACCTCAGGTCATGTGACCTGTGTCGGTCCGTCAGTTGACCTCATGTCGTGTGACCTGTGTCGGTCCGTCAGTTGACCTCAGGTCATGTGACCTGTGTTGGTCTGTCAGTTGACTTCATGTCATGTGACCTGTGTCGGTCCGTCAGTTGACTTCATGTTGTGTGACCTATGTCGTTTTGTCAGTTGACCTCAGGTCATGTGACCTGTGTTGGTCCGACAGTTGACTTCATGTCATGTGACCTGTGTCGTTGTATCAGATGACCTCAGGTCATGTGACCTGTGTTGGTCCATCACATGACCTCAGGTCCTGTGACCTGAGTCGGTCCGTCAGTTGACCTCATGTCGTGTGACCTATGTCGGTCCGTCAGTTGACTTCATGTCATGTGACCTGTGTCGGTCCGTCAGGTGATGGACAACAATTGGTCAAGCATGTTTTAGAACACAGCAATGGGCCACCTACATGTGCCGGCACGCACCGTATATACATGTGCCAAGGACAAGGAGAGAGACAGTACTTGTAAGCAAAATAATTTATTTGACAGAACATCAAACTTACAGGATAGTCAGCACAGCAGAATAAGACAATTTTATGCATAAAATTGTTCTGGAGCAGACAAAGCTTTTCGTTCAGTGGATGTCCCAAAATGTTCAACTGTGAGATAATTTCAGGGTCTGTTATGTGTGAATTCAGGTCAGGGCCTCTCTTCTGACTAAAGGCCCCAATATACCTGTTTCTTTTGCCTCACGCCGCTCGGCGCCGTCGGAGCGCCGCGGCAAAAGCCTTTGATCACGGGCGTGAGCGCGCCAAGGTCAGATTTTACTACGCCTACGCGCGCGCGTTGATAAACTGCCTCGCGTTTCAGCAAATGACCAATCAGCGACCTCAATTTGTGCTGCTCCGCCCGGCTGCAGCTGCTGGAGCTTGAACTCCAGGGAGCTGCGCTTGCACAGAGTATATAAGGGCTGCCGGTGCGCAGCACACGCGAGTCCAGCGGCGTGAGGCAAAAGAAACAGGTATATTGGGGGCTTAAGGGGTGAAGTGCAAGCAGAGTCTTAAGGCCTTGTTATACTTGGGCCGTCGGCCCGTCGGATGTCTTTTACCCCCCGTTGAGTGAGCAAGCATTGCGCAACTTTTGGCCGCACAACCGTTGTGATCCCCCGGTGCAAGCGCTTTGTGTACATAGCCCCTAAACAAAACTCAGAGAAGCCGACGATGCGGCTCGCAGCGTGTGATTGGTTCAAAGTTTGTGGGCGTTTTTTGTTTTTGCTTTGACAGACATTTGAAGAGAAACTTGTCTGTACCGTGCGCCTCAGCACACTACCCAACACACACACACACACACACACACAGTGATGTCAGTAACGCGTTACAAAGTAACGCGTTACTCTGGTCGGACCACTTTTTTCAGTAACTAGTAATCTAACGCGTTGCTTTTCAAACTGCAGTAATCAGATTAAAGTTACTTTCTCCAAATTATTGTGCGTTACTTAGTTATTTGTCATTTTCTGTAGTACTGTAATTTAATTTTATTTCGCCAATGCGTCTCGGGGGGAGCGATAAAAAAAAAGACAGGAGTGACGTCAGTCTATGCGACCGCCCGGTGTCTTGTAGCACACGTTAGCATTAAGCTAGGTTTAGCATCTCGCTGCGGTCTCCTGTTTGTTTGGGAACGTTGTGACTTGTTAAAAACACGAGCGCACATCCAAAACGGTGTGTGGACTTTGTTTCACGGAGACTGGATCTGCAGCAGACAACACGTCTAACTTGAACGGACTTAACGACGTGATCCGAACGTGAACGAGGAGCAGCTTGTAAACACTGCTAACAGAGCAGCAGCAGCATTAAAACAGCCTTCAGGTAGGTCAGATCAGTCAATAACACAAACTGTAGGACATTTTACAGCTCTGGATCTACGTCTGAAATGTTGTTGTTGCTGTGCAGGCTTTAAATTAACTGAGCGTCTCTAAAACGTCTTCCATCACGTCCATCATCATGTCAACACCAGCCAAAAAGTTAATCACTTTATGAAAAAACTGATGTCAACAAGTCCTGGAGCTGAATAAATCCCTGCCCTGATGATGACCGAGAGATCCAACCACAAGAAGAGGTATTGTTCTTTTATTAATAATTAACCTTTTTAATTTAAAATGATAATCTTATTAACTATTTTTATTTTTTTACCTGTTTGTGTTATTTCCAGTCTGAGACAGAGGAAGCAGCTGTCTTTTTCCTCTTGAGGGACATCCACCTGCAGCTAAGAAGCGTGTGATGATGACCCTGATGCATGCTCAATAATCCAGGTAGAAAAATCTAAAAATGCTAAGTCTGGTCCTCTGGACATTCAAAAAACAAAACAGAACAAAAAAAATTGTAGAAACGTTTTATCTTTTGTCCAAAAGACTTCCTCAGTCTGAGATGCTGTATTCATCTCAATCTTATAAATACTGTAGCACCCTCTCACAGTGGATGAACCAGTTTGCTGCTGACAGCTGAAACCAGCTGCTCACGGACCATCAGCCTAACAATGGATAGTTAGCAGCACCCTGATGGTTGTTTGCTATTCACAGAGGGCTGAGTGATACTAGCAATAACAGCATTGTAAGAGGGGGACAGTTGAACCCAGAGGCCTCCACCCCTGTTTAATGATGGATGGTTTCTTTTCACAAAGATGGCCTCCTCCTCTCTCAAACCATCGTTCCTCTCTATCAAGGATGTGAACATCTTCATCCCTGAAAGAGTGACCGCTGGCCTGGAGATGAGTGTAGACTGCAGAGTCCTGACCTGATGATGTTGATCTTCTGTGCTGGACCATCCTTTTGGCCAGTGGCTCATGCTTTTATTTATTTTCATACAAACGTATTGTTTACTTGACACATTTTCAAAATAAACATTTTATAAGTCTTTTTTGTAAAAATATTATTTGTTTAGTGAAGTCAAGAAAGACTACTGTATTTTGTTTTTTGAATATTTATTAGTAATTATTTTATTAAAACATTTAAATTTTTTATGTATTGTGACAGAGGGTTCTTGTCAGCGGCTGCTGAAAGTAACTAATAAAGTAACTTAGTAATCTAACTTAGTTACTTTCCAAATCAAGTAATCAGTAACTTAACTAAGTTACTTTTCCCAAGGACTAATCAGTAACTTAACTAAGTTACTTTTTCAATGTAACTATGCCATCACTGGTACCTATATCCTATTAATGATTGCATGCTTCAGAATGAATAATTCAAACTGGGTGATTAAATTAAATTCAGGTAAAAGCGTCTTTGACCTGTTTTTGGTGTTCATATAAATTACTGAGCTCCTCTTTTAAAACGTCAATTGTAGTACCTTTTTTTGGCCAGTATGGGTCTTCATTTGACCACCAGTCTGTAATGTGACTAACAGGAAAAGGCGGAGATTTGACGTTTCACTTTCCGGTCCCACTAGTATGGGTCTTCATTTGACCACCAGTCTGTAATGTGACTAACAGGAAAAGGCGGAGATTTGACGTTTCACTTTCCGGTCCCACTATAAACATTATGTCGTCAGGCTTCGAGATTCTGCAGCATATTATCCACAATGGCTCTTTCTAAAATCTGTAATCAACTTTCTCAGCTCTTAATTATGAGAAAACACAAGTATGAAGCGTTCGGTTCTACATTGTGACGTCCTATACACAAATTTTGACGGAACAAGCGGAGATTGCCATGTTTCCTTTGTTAGCCTGTTAGCTTAGCTGTTAGCTGCCATTTTGGACACAAAGAACTCCATTTTGGGTGATTTAACTTTGGATCCGTCCGCCGCTACCATTTCTCTATACGAAACGCCATTATGCCGGCTTGTTCTTACGAAACAGATTTGAACGTTCTACTGTTAAAAAGCTATTAAAGTGGCCGCTATTGTATAGCTTATGCTATGCTAATGGTAGGTCCCACTGCAATTTCCAAAATTCCTGTTTGTTTAAGTTTTA
>JBBPBX010074301.1:0-17610 GCA_038048925.1 Garcialebias charrua
TATATATATATATATGAATGTAGAATGATGAACATATTCTACCATTGCTGTTCATCATTCTTTAGTTAGTAGCAGGTCACTTTTGTAAATGAGCCCTCGAGGCTCAATGAGATTTACCTGACTAAATAAAGGTTGAATGAATGAATGACTACTGTATATATATATATATATACAGTATATATAAATAAAAAAATTAAGGTTCATTGATAAACTTCATCAACTCGTTTAAAAGTTCTTTTCTTTTAATTGAGGATTTTTGGGATTGAAATTGCCCCAAGGCCACACCCTGCCACAGATCTTTGGAGGACACCCCGCGTGGAGATGGTCTTCATCTGGTCTCCATGGGTCAGTCCTCAGTGCTGGTTGATCACCTTCGGTCTCACGCAGGTGCAACCCACTGAGATGAGTTTGGACTCCAGGCGGTAGTGGTAGCTGTGCCTGGCCCTGGCGTCTTGACTCGCCTCAGAACCAGCACCTGATGCAGAATGGGACGGGACTCCAGGCCCCCGTCCTCCAGTCCTTGGTGGTCCAGGCAGGTTTTGAGCAAACAGTGAGCCTGCGACAGCGCATGAGGGAACATGTTGTCATCCCTGGAGATGCTGAGGACAGAGAGGAGACAAAAACTGTTAACAGGACTCTGAGCTTCATGAAGGACAACACACTGAGGAGCTGAAGCCTCACTTGTAGGTCCACGGTGAGATGGAGTCGCTGGCCAAAGAACTGACTTTTAGGCTGGGAACTAAATTGTTTGGGTCCAAACGCAGAGGGACCGTTTCTTCTGCTAAACCTTCAAAGGACTTCCTGTGTGGCTTTGCTGCTGTCTGTGGGACCACCACCACCATCATCATCAACAGGACAGCGCTGACAACCTGAGGAAGAAGAACATTCATTCATTCATTCATTCAACCTTTATTTATACAGGCTAGCCTCGTTGAGCCACGGGGACTCATTTACAAGAGAGACCTGTCTCACTCACACCTAGGGTCAATTTAGAGTTACCAATCAGTCTAACATGCATGTTTTTGGACTGTGGGAGGAAACCGGAGAACCCGGAGAAAACCCACGCATGCACGGAGAGAACATGCAATAACAAGTCACTTTCATCATTGTCGTCGTAATGTCTAGCGAAGACATACTGAAACAAAAAAAATATAAACGTAAAAAACAAACTAACATTGATACTGAGGAAACACATTACATATTTTATTAAAGCAACAATAATCAAGTTTGATCATGAAATAAAGAAACATGTACTTGGGAACCAGTACAATAAATTCTCTCAATAAAAGTTAATGAGACTAACTCGAAAGTATAGACAAAATCATATTTTTAACACGCACTAAAATACGTACGTTCAGTGCAAGTGTATGTTATACATGAACACAGAATTTTAATTAAGTCATCTTTTTAAAAATTCTTAAATTTATAAAGTTGTACATTTTCTGTGACGCGGTTAGAAAAATAAAATAATAAAAAAATAAGCTTCAAAGATATTTATTGTCAATATTGTGCATCTGTATTATTCTAATTTTATGTCCACTAAAATTGCAGCACAGAAAAGCCATAACAATAAAGAAATACATTATATAAAAACTGGAGCGTGAGATCGATAGGCGGATAGGTGCAGCGTCCGCAGTGAAGCGGGCGCTGTACCGGTCTGTCGTGGTGAAGAGAGAGCTGAGTCAAAAGGCAAAGCTCTCAATTTACCGATCGATCTACGTTCCCACCCTCATCTATGGTCATGAGCTTTGGGTTGTGACCGAAAGAACAAGATCTCGGATACAAGCGGCTGAAATGAGTTTTCTCCGCAGGGTGGCTGGACTCTCCCTTAGAGATAGGGTGAGAAGCTCAGTCATCCGGGAGGGACTCGGAGTAGAGCCGCTGCTTCTCCACATCGAGAGGAGCCAGTTGAGGTGGCTCGGGCATCTGGTTAGGATGCCTCCTGGACGCCTCCCTGGTGAGGTGTTCCGGGCATGTCCCACCGGGAGGAGACCCAGAGGAAGACCCAGGACACGCTGGAGGGACTATGTTTCTCGGCTGGCCTGGGAACGCCTTGGGATTCCCCCGGAGGAGCTGCTCCAAGTGGCTGGGGAGAGGGAAGTCTGGGCCTCCCTACTTAGGCTGCTACCCCCGCGACCCGACCCCGGATAAGAGGAAGAAAATGGATGGATGGATGGATTATATAAAAACAACTATTAAACTTTGGTTTTTGTTTCTGCCTACCGTAATATCTGGTGGAAATACATTTCATAAACAATATTAGACATACAACCTTACCATCTACATTTTAAAATTGTGTAATAATATTATGATCACAGTTATATTAGTTGCAGTGCAAACCATAAAATAATCTTGACATAAATATGGTTTCCCCTTACTTACCTTGTTTCCAAAACCTGAATGGGAGTCTCCCCAAATTCACTTCTGAGACCTTCCCCAAAGTCATCATCTCTGCATAAAAACATATAATGTAGTTCAAACAATAATCAGATATTCTTTTCAACACATTTATCACACAATGACAAATTTATCTAACATATCAAAGCATTTAGGATGATTTAAAAAATAGCATCAAACAGCCATCTTCCATCCTGTTCTGCTGCTAGAAGTAAAATTTGAACTTTTTACGCTCTCCTTTCATCCTGCTTCACTGCAGGCTCATGTCCGCAGCAAACTCGTCCACCCCACCGCAAGTTTTACAGATTTTATTCCAAAAATTAATGATTTTTGAGGCCCTTTATACAGGTAAACGTCCAAAGAGGTTGAGATGTATGCATCAACAACATTTATTGTGTAGGAGAACTAACAGACTTTTCGATTATGAACACCAAATGATCTGCAGACAATATGCTAATTGCTAGTTGTTGTGATCATGCATCTCTTACACAGACAGCACAGTTACAGTACTTTCATCATATCTGCTTGCTGATCCACAATACAATAAGTTAGGATAACTAAATGTACGTATCGAAACAATACTGAGGTTGAATGAGTTAGCTGCTGCCATTAGCATCACGTCAGCTGTAGGCCGGAAAACGGTTTTAGCCTGTTGTAGATAATAACATGGCATTTGCGCTATCACATGATTCAAGCAAAGACACTTACTTTTCAAGCAGGAAAGTTGCTAACTCTGCATCGCTTGGCAATCCTTTGAGCACGAAGCTCTCGCCACCTCCGCCATCTTGAAACAGCTACTGTTTGAGACGGGAGCGTGCCCGGCTGCGCGCAGCAGCTGGGAGAGGCGGGGGGAGGGCGGGGGAAGCTCGTTCATGAAAATAACTCTGTTTTTATTGGCTGGTCAAACACGGCCCGCTCTGGTTTTTATAAATGCTATTTTAACCACCGGGAGACGCCAGAGGAATATAGTATTTCTCAAAGATTACCTGTTTAACATCACTCTGTCAAAAAATAGTGACAGAGAGAAGAAATATGTTTATAAAAAAAGCTACATACTGCAACTTTAATGTTTTATAATATGTAAATATGTCATCTCAGACTGAGGAACTCTTTCGTCGCTCGTAAGTCGGGGATCACCTGTACTTTACAGTGGGTTGTGGTGAACCCTGTAAAAAAAGTACAATTTTGTTTTAGAAATATGTACAAGTTTGTAATGTTAATGTTTTATAATATGTAAATATGTCATCTCAGAAGTCTTTCATCGCTCATAAGTCAGGGATCACCTGTACTTTACATTGGGTTGTGATTAACCCTGCAGAAAAAGTAAAATTTTGTTTTAGAAATATGTACAAGTTTGTAATGTTAATGTTTTATAAAATGTAAATATGTCATCTCAGACTGAGGAACTCTTTCGTCGCTCGTAAGTCGGGGATCCCCTGTACTTTACATTAGGTTGTGATTAACCCTGCAGAAAAAGTAAAATTTTGTTTTAGAAATATGTATATAATGTTAATATGTTTTATAATAATGTAAATATGTCAACAGAATTTAAGTTTTTATTTTATTTTATTTGAAACATTTAAGTTTTATTTTATTTTAAACATTTGAAGATTTGTTAGTGAATATAAATAAAGTATGTGCCTAATTTGTTTAATAAAAGCAGTTCAAAAAACTGTTCTCCTAATGCAGTGTCCTGTCACATTTGTGTGTTTTATGTTAATTTTATGTTAAGTAGGCGGAGTTTAAATGAGACGTAATTGTCCCTTTAAAGACCCCATAATGTATGTTTGTCCTCATAAACCACATTTTTTGACGTCCTTGTAAACCACACTGGAGTCTGGGTGGTAAAACGTGCTGTGAAGCTCCTATCGGAAAGCTAAAGTGACCCAAATTTTTTTCAGAATTTTTAGAGTGCTCTGAGCTTGGTCTCAGGTCGCTAGGACCTCGGGAAGTGGTAGACCCCGTAATACACCTTCGGGCGGGTTTGGCGAAAAAGTCCGGCTAAACCACATTGACAAACATGTGTGTGTGTGTGTCTGTGATTAATAAAAATGGAGCAAATCCATAATTTGACCCAAACAATGAAAGAATGTGTCTCAGAGGACAGGAGACACATGGCTGCAGAGACACCTGTCCCACCTCAGGACCACCTGAAGTTAGCTTCTGATTCACAGCTGCAGACTCAGCAGTTAAAGGGATATTTCACACAATCTTGAACATTTGGACCACCTTAGATCAGCTCTGGGTCAGAATCTAAAATCCTGGTTCTGCTCAAACCTGCTCTGAATTATTCTACACTGAATACAAATACATGAAAACACAGTTTGTGATTTATGAAATCTATATTTGTCAAAGTTAAAAAGGTTTGAATGTGTTTTATCATGTAGACCAGTGGTCCCCAACATTTTTTTGCGCCACGGACCATTTTAATATCAGACTATATTTTCATGGACCGGGGGGAGGGGGGGATGTTGTACCCCAGAGAATTTAGGATAAAATATTTTCCATTTCCTGCATCATGTGTTATTTTACAAAGGTTTATTACAGTACGGCAAACTGGTTCGGACTCGGTTTTTTTCCCGCTTGGTCCACGCGACGTGTCGCACCTCGATTACGTCATCAGAACGCTGCGTCTGTGGTCTATTGTAGTCCACAGCACACAAAGTGGCCAGGAGAACGCGGAGTGGACCTCAGTTTGCTTAAAAATCAGTTCTACAGGCATCCAGTCCAACTAGTATTAAAATAGAACTTTTCAATGTACAATCACTATCCAACAATCTTTAAAACACTATCCAGCCTTTCTGATCTTAGTTGATATTATTATTTGATTTTACTTGATTTTATCACTTGTTATATTTTGTTCTTTGATCTTTGTTGCACTTTGTAGCACTTTGAGATTTTTATTAATGAAAAGTGCATTATAAATTGAATTCATTATTATTATTATTATTATTACATTAGCATGAAACAAAAGTTGAAACTTATTATTGAAATGACTGCAAAGTTGCAGCTCTGCAGGTAAGGGGCGTTCACTTCAGGACAAATTGAGGTAGTTGATTTATCAGTTTTTTAATTGTCAGTTATAATCATCAACATTAAAAGAAACTATCATTTAAAATATATCAGTCTGTGTGTAACAAATGAATGTACAAGTTTGACTTTTTTAATGGAATTATTGAAATAAATCAACTTTTTCACAATATTCTAATTTTATGAGCAGCACATGTATTTCAAATGTGCGTTTAATCACTTTATGTGTGATTTATAAGTGTATTAAATGCAGGATCATTTCCCATTTAATTACCGTTTTTCCGGTCTATAAGTCCCTAGTTTTTTTTGCCTAATTTGCATGCCCTGCGACTTATAGAGAACTGAGACTTGTTTATGGATTTTCCCCCATATTTTTAGACCAATTTTTGGCTCAGATATGACCGTTTTTCATTTTTGCAAAAAAAATGGTGCAGTACCACTTTTGTCCTCTAGGGTACACCGACCGTTTCCAGCTCATGTGTCCGACGACAGCCTCTTCTGGTCGGACACCCTCTGTCGCTGCCCGGCCTCCTGCTCTGGAGGTATGAACTACTGTTAGCTCAGTGTTTGTTAGCAAAAACAGTTACTATTTATCTAAATAACTCATGAACTACAGGACGGATTTTTATGACACTTACAGAAAGTAATTACTAGGTGGTCATTTACAAACTTTTAGCTGTTGGAATTGTTTGAGATAAAATTTGATGTTTTAGCTTCGTAAATTTGTTAGCTCTGTATTTATCGTAAACGGTTACTATTTATCTAAATAACTCATAAACCACTAGGCAGATTTTCTTTAAAGCCCAACACCCACCATGTTTTCAAATTGCATCGCCATTAATATTTATTAGTTTATTTAAAAATAATACAGGAGCGTTTACTTATATTGTGGAGAAATAACACTAAATGTGTTATTTCATGATTTATAGCAGATTTTAGCATGCAGCTCCGGGAAAATCTGCCCCTCTCCATATATGGGCATTCACTTGGGCATTCACGTCACCAAAGTGACGCCTTGGAGTTACAGGCGAGCGAGGAAAAGAAAAAGGAAGCATTTTTAAATATTCCCTAAAGCTGCCTGTGTTGATTAATCCTGCTGTCGCTCACTCATGTCTATCATATTCTGAGCGAGCATCCACTTAGACATACTAGTTTAATTCGTTTGATCGCGACAAATTCATTCATTTCCGCATCGGCTTTTTATTCTCTCCCCCCGTGACCAGAAAGGCAGCCAGCCGCGCAGCTGAGCTCTGCGCGCTGCTCCCCGCGTGCTCCCTGCGTGCTCCCCGCAACAAGGCTGACGAGAGCAGATACATACACTCCAGGGAGCAAATTACACCGGCACGAGGAACTTCAAAGGTGACCAGCAGAACAAGGAGCCAGAGACGCGCGCGGCTTGCGGCTCGCTCCTCTGGGCAGAATGAATGAGAGCAGCAACAGGTCCGCAGCGGTGTTATAAAATAAATAATAAATAAAATCAGAGCGCTGGTCCATATACACACAAATGCACCAGGAAATATGCAGGAAATATGCAGTTTTAACGCACTCTCTCTCATAAACCTCCATGGAAACTCACTCCTACCTTCTGCCTTCTGGGTGGAGATCGATGTAACAAAAGTCACATGACCCTTCGGGACTCTTCGGCCAGGTTTCCGGATTCATTCGGGAGTGGGTTGTTTTTTTTTTGTTTTTTTAACCCTCGCCTGGCCCAAATGCAAAAATGAAAATAGACCTAATAATAAATTACAGTAATTGTCCAATATGGTGAATTGTTAGTGTCATGGTGGGTGTTGTCCTTTAAACTTGCAGAAAGTAATTACTTTATGGTCATTTACAAACTGTTAGCTGTTGGAGTTGTTTGAGCTAAAATTAGATTTATTCATAATTTATTTACGCAACGCACGATCGTTTTGAAGACGTCAAAGCGAAACAATTTAAATCCAGCAGATTTGACCATTACGTGAATTTATTAAGGAACGGTTAAGCTAAGACACATCTTTGCTATAATTTTCAGCAGACAAATAATTGTTTTTACCATGTTAATCTTGATAAGTCCTTCCGTGCATGCTTTTGTGGTGGCCATTTTCAGCAGGGCAAATGACGTGCTGACGCGTCGTGTAGTGGTGACGCATAATAGATGCGACTTAAATGAAGGTGCGACATGTTTATGGATTTTTCCAATTTATTGCCAATAATTGGTCAAAGCGACTTATAGAGAGGTGCAACTTATCCGGCAGAAAATACGGTAGTATATCCCACACTGGGGTCAGATGCGCCTCATCCTCCTCCCTGCTCCGCAGTGATTCACACATCAGTTCACAAAAGCGCAGGAACTTATGCATAGTGCAAAACTTTAATCATATTTGTGTATTTTTAATAAATTTGCCCATGACTTTGAACTTTTAGGGGCTGAGATCTTTTTTAAAGAGCAGAAGCAGAAATGTGAAGGAACAGCTCTGATGTGAATTCAAACAGTTCAAGATAAAACCAGCTCTGATTTGAAATTAGGAAGCTTTGTTTAACATTATAGTTTTATTTAGATCATAGTTTTACAGTCACTCTTTGTCAGGCGGGTTGAAAAATATGCAGTGTAATCCTTCAGATGTGCAGACACGGCTGCAGCCTCCTCCTGTCTGCTCCGGACCACGCAGCTAAATGACTCCACCCGAACGGGCAATGCAGAAACAATCTCAAAGTCAAAGTCAACTTTATTGTCAAAACTGCAATATGTACAGGACATACACATGATTGAAATTGCGTTTCTCTCAGTCCCTCGGTGCAACAGTAACCATTTAAACACTAAAACACTAAAACATTTAATAAACATAAGCATAAAATGAAATAATAAAAGTGTAATACTGTCCTGAGTTTTTGCATAGTAGTATAAAAAGTATAAAAAGTATATCTATAAAATAAAATGAAGGTTCTGGCATTGACATTTGCAAAGAGTGGCAAAGCAGCATATGAGTTAATGTACACAGTATATGTATGAGGTAGTTGATGTTGGTATCGAGGCAAAGTGGCACATTTAGTAAGGCACATAAGGCACATTGGGCATCTGTAAGGCTAGTCAGAGAATGCTGTGAACAGTAAACAGTAGTAATAAATGTAAACAGTAGTAATAAATGTAAACGGTAGTAATAAATGTAAACAGTATTAATAAATGTAAACGGTGAATGCAAACAGTGAATGTAAACAGTAGTATGACTGATGGAGATTTTAAACCCATGTTACCTTAATAAAAACCACAAAAGATAAACAAGAGAATAGTGTTAAAACAGACAAACAACGTTGCAAAGGGGAAGGCTTTTTAATGTCTTTTGAAACTTAGTTTGGTCTCAAATACATTGTCCAGCACAATTCCGAATTGTACTGGACATGACAAGCTATTTAAACAAGAAGGAGGTGGAGTTGACAAGTTCTGACATCTCACAGATGAAACAAACAAGTCATGGTTCTGATCCAAAAAGAAATCTAATCCAAACATTGTCAAGGCTAAAAGACTGTCTTTCCTGTATCAAGAAAAATAAGCAAACAAACGTTTGTACGATCAAATATAAGTGTTTAAAGTGAAACTAAACCCAAATTTAACTTTTTTTAGCTGATAAACTCCCTAGAATGTGTATAAAAAGTTTCAGAGCACAATTTCAGTGTTAATTTTCATGTATTTGTGCGTATTAGTTAAAATCGGCAATATTTGGTCTAAAAACGTGTTCACGGTAGCCCTATGGGTTGAACAGAGGTTATTGCACGTTAATTTTACTATTAGCTCAAATGCTCTGTTGTGACATGGCTGCTCCGTTGTTACGTCACATAATCTCCTGCCTGGATATAAAAGTGGAGCCACTCCCCCAAGAAGGTCACTCCCCCTGCAGAGCTCAGGGCGGAGTTGTATCAGAGATTAGCATCTGCTCAGTTGTAACGTCACATCGTCTCCTGCCTGAGTATAAAAGAGGTTCAGCCATAGCCACTCCCCTGAAGAGTGAGGGAGTTGGTCAACGGATGATAGCAGTCTACAATTAGCATTAGCATTAGGTTAGGAGTATATTTACTATTAGGTTAGTCTCGTATTTTAGGTACTTTAGATTATTTAGTTGTACATTTTTTCATAGTATTTAGATTTAGTGTTAGTTTAGGTTAGCTGTAGTGTAGGCCGATTGCATTTAGCTTTAGCCATAGTGTTTAGCCATAGTGTTCAGTGTGATAGGATGGGACGTAGTCGAAGATGTATCGTAGAAGGGTGTAGGAGTGTTAGTGGAATACATCAGTTTCCAGAGGATTTGGAGCTTAGGCGACAGTGGTTGATTGCTCTGGAAGTAGCAGACGGCACACTCCCGCCCAGTATCGGAGTTTGCAACCGCCATTTCGCTCCTGATAGCTTCGATAACAAGATGGAGTATGACATGGGCTTTACAAAGAAGCTAAAATTGAAGAGCTACGCTGTTCCAACAGCTCTTCAAACTGACCACCAGGATACAATCCGTTCAGAGGTCAGTACTCTTTTACACCTTTTTAATCCATAACTCTGTGTGGCTAGCTGGTTGTGTGCTGGGTTTCTTGGATAAATCCTTAGATAACCCCGCTGTATCAAGCCAAATTAACGCTGCCGGAGGATTTTATTGTGTGTTTTGTGTCGACCACGTGACGGTGAGTCGTTAGTTTTAGGTATTTTGGTTGCTTTTTATGTTTAAATGCGGTGGCGAGACGCCCGTGTATTTGAGATATAAAAGTGGTGTTAGGGATTAAATGATCATTCTGTTTTTGTTAATTTCATGGCCGAATAGAATATATGTAAGTAAAGTATTAAATAAATCCTTTGATTTTTGTAATTTCATCCTTTTAGTATCATTTTAGTTACTTTTCATTAAATCTGTTGACTGCCTATAGAATCTTGATATCTTCCGGGTCATAGGTGAACTCGGTGCTAACTCTGTGTGGCTAGTTGTTTGTGTGCTTACTTGGACAAATCCGCAGTGAACACCGCTGTTTCAAGCCAAATTAACGCGGCAGGATTAATTTATTATGTGTTTTGTGTCCACCACGAGACGGTGAGTCGTTAGTTTTAGGTATTTTGGTTACTTTTATGTATAAATGCGGTGGTGACACGCCCGTGTATTTGAGGTGGTGTTAGGGATTAAATGGTCATTCTCTTTTTTTGTTAATTTAGTGGCCGAATAGAATGTAGGACACAGTTCTTGTTTTGTCCGGGTGCTGCTGCGTCTCAGTTGTGGCAGGACATAAATATGGATGTGGCATTTTTAGCTGTTGCTAGTTTGTGTTGTAATTACATTTCAATGCAAAAAATGTAGTGTTTAATATTATCAAAATAAACTATGTTATGGAAGACTGCAGCATCCAAAAAAAATTGAGACGTGGACATATGTTTAGATGTTGCCAATGTTAGCAGGTTGAATGTAACAGCTCTTGATGAACTGTTGTTCATTTGATTGTTGTGCAAATGTTATGGATCAAAGGTATTTATGAAATTTTTAGTTGGTGAATGAATATCACTGTTTTTTTAATTAATAATCTGTAGCCATGAAATGATTGTTATGATCAAACCTTGTTAATATCACAACGTTTGAATATCATCATAAATACTTGAGTGAATAAATTGAAATTGACATAATAAATATTTATTTTTGTTGTTTACAGCCCAAACTACAGCCCAAACTAACACGAGAAATGGGATGTCAGACTGAACCTGTAATCACTAAATCATTCGGTGTTCAGGCCAACGTGAAGCCTCCTAGGAGAAGCAAAGGTGAATTATTCTTACATATTTATTATTAAAAACTTTCCTTTACTACACGTCTTTATTTCTAAATGATTCTTAAAAAATCTTGTAAAAAAGTCCCAGTCAGAATTTTATTATGAATGTGTAAGTAGAGACATAATTTTAAAGCTATTTATTTTTTTAATAGCCACACAAACACGACCAACAGGCAGGAGTGTGTCATGTGATACTGGGTCCTTCATGGAGATGCCATTCCCAGAGTGTCCACGTGCAAGTTCGACACCAGTTAAAAGAAAGAGAATCGAGGTGCCGGCCGATGATTCCTCTTACCATCTGGATGGAAGTGAGATTACTGTACACCGTTCAATGTAAGTTAAACAATTGGTAACATAATTTATGTATAGTTCAGCTGTAATTTTTTTTTGTCTTTATTGCTACATAGTTCCATCAATGAAGTCCCCCTCCCAGCCCACAAAGCAAAAAAATACATTGTTTTCGAAGAACAGCTGCTTGAGCTTTTCTGGAAGTGTCCTGTCTGTACACACAGCTGTGTAGTTGAAAAAACTACAATTGGAACACTTTTAAAAGTGAAACAACGGTGCAGTAGATGTGACCACACCAATGAGTGGTCCAGTCAGCCATTGGTTAAAAACATCCCAGCAGGCAACCTTCAGCTCTGTGCAGCTGTACTATTCACTGGGTCCTCGTTTCGTCAAATCAATAAGGTAAGAAAACAGTAATGTTTTTCAATTATGTTTGTTTGTAAGGTGATAAAAACTTTTTTTTTTTTTAAGGTCCATGATGAGTTCAAAATCCAGGGAATCTCTGAGACGTGCTTCCACAAACATCAAAAAACCCTCCTCATCCCCACAGTCTTTTGGCAGTGGAAGCTGGAGCAGGATAACTACATCAACGAGGCCAGGGCTCGTGGGTCTTTGACACTTGGTGGTGACATGAGAGCTGATTCACCAGGTATTTTCAGGTTTTATTTCTTACTGGTACTCCTATTAACCTTTTACACTTTGTGTAGAGGATATCATGTAAAAAACCTAAACATAGAATCAAATACTTCCAGGGCACTGTGCAAAATATGGAAGTTACACCATGATGGATCTTGTTGCAAATTGCATAATAGACATCCAACTAGTTCAAGTAAGAAAAACATCTACAGTGTATCACTTCATATTTAGTACAGTATACATTATTTAAAAAAACTTTTTTTTTTTTTACAGAGCAATGAAGTTGGAAACAGTGTGCGAATGGAGAAGGAGGGGTTTAAAAGGAGTCTCTCAGTGCTGGAGCAAAGAGGTCTGAAAGTGGAGTCTATTGTCACTGACAGACATACCGGGGTCCAGAAGTATTTGAGAGAGGAAAAAAAGGACATCAAACACTACTTTGATCCATGGCATATGGGGAAAGGCAAGTAAAAGTCTTTTAGGACAGTGATGTGTGATTATATATTCTTTAATTTCCATTATATTTTATTTTTCTAATATTTCCAGGAGTTGGCAAAAAAATTGATGCTATGGCTAAGATCAGAGGACTTCAAGAGGTGGGCAAGTGGAGGAAGAGTGTAGTGAATCACCTCTACTGGTCTGCATCTACGTCTGCATGTGGAGAAGAGGCTGTGGCAAAGTGGTCTTCAGTCGCTAACCACATCCAGAATGTACACACCCACGACAATGCACTCTTCCCTCAGTGCTTACACCAGCCTCTAGTTGGAGAGCAGGCAAGGGAGTGGCTAAAACCAAGTAAGTACTACCGGTATATGTTTATATGTATGTAATATATTAATTAGATGTGTCTAGATAGATCGAACTTTAGCTTTTACTTTTTGCAACATTCAAGTTGTTCATGCTTGTGTTAAGAGAATTACAATTTTTTTATTGTTGTCCTACAATAGTATAACTCTGTGAAATTTCTTAAATAATTAAAATTATCTTTTATTTTAGGCACAGCAGCATGTGAGAAGCTTACGGCTGTGTTGTTGGCTCCACATCTTATGAAAGACGTACAGAAGATGAGCCCACAGTACCACACATCATCAATCGAGGCTTTCCATAGTTTACTTTTGAAATTTGCACCAAAGAATGTGGTTTTCTCTTACCATGGAATGCTGTGCAGGTAAATGTAATAACATTGGAGTAGGATAACCTTGTGAAAAAGTCTATGCAGGGTCTAGGCAGGGGCCCCACCTAGTGGCAGTTCCCCCTACATGTGTTTATTGAATTTGTTCAATTTTTTGGTAGAACGTCCCTTCAAAATAGTTCTGAATTGTGGTTTTACAAACATCTCTGTCCCCTTAAGATTATAACAACTTTGTCTTTTAACAAAATGCATTTGGATATTTAAAGGTTTATTATTATTTTGAGCCCTATACATAACTGATAAAATATTATAGTCTACCAAATCATCGAGGCTTTCCATAGTTTTACTTTTGAAATTTGCACCCAAGAATGTGGTGTTCTCTTTCCAAGGAATGCTGTGCAGGTAAATGTAATAACATTGGAGTAGGATAACCTTGTGAAAAAGTCTATTCAAAAGTAATTTTTTTTAACTTTTTCTGTCTATAGACTTGAGCTAGCTGGACTACACTACAATGAAAATGCAAACAGGTCACATGCTGTCACTAAAACCGGTGAGCTGAGATACTGCATTGCTTATCCTAAATATAAGCATGGAGACTACACCGTGAGACCCATGAAGACAAAACCAACAACAGGTATGTAATTTTAGAATTGAGCATAGCATTTTTATTTGTACAAATTGTGTAATTGTAAATTTTTTATGAAGGCTACATTGAGAAGTTGATGGGGCTGCTGTTCGATGAGGTTGTGGAAGACCCTCTGCAGTACCAGAAGTTCGCGGATCAAATTAAAGTACCTCCAACATTATGTGCTGAATTTCTGAAACCAGACAAGAAGGAGGCAGTGAGCAGACACAGGTCACGATTTTTTTATGAAACATGAGAGAAAAAGATTGTTGTGAAAAAGAAATTAATACATATTTATAATAAACAATCTGTATCAGAAAAATCCATGAAATGCCTTACTCTTGCAACTGTGTTCTATTAATAAAAATCCCTAGCATTCTTGTTGAAAATTTCTGCATTAACCGTTACCTAATAATTAAAAGTGGAGTGGAGGAAGGAATCCTGTGTATGGTCCATCTTCTGGGAACTCCTGCCTGATTCGTGTGACCACACAGGATGGTAAAACCACACGAATATGACGTCCCAAATATCCCCAAATCCATCGAACCACATTCCTGTATGCCAGGTGTCTGTAACGGCTGAAATAGAGATGTTAACAGTATGTGTGTAAAATACACTGAGTCATAAAGATATTAATGGCTCCTCATGTTACTAACCTGTTCAACATGCTTTCCTGCATTTCACCAAAGTACTGCAGGTACTCCCCATAAACTGCCTGCAGCACGTGGGGATTTAGCGCAATGGGTTCAAAACCAGGGTGGTCTGTTACACAGGTGTCCACACCCATCTCCTCACATCTGGCCATAACCTATGTCAGAAAGGGATTTGTTTATAAGTCATAAATTCAAGTACAGCAAACTTTTTAATTTTAACGTTTAAAAAGTTTATGCTTCCTATAACTTTTTTATTAATGTACAATTTGGATTTCTCTAAATGATTATTGCACTGCGTTTCTTTTGTTTTACAACATTTAATATTGGCACACTTCAAACAATTAGAATTTATATTAAATTTACACATGACTTTGTAAAAATTGCAGAGATGTAAAAATGTTTATTAAATGTTTGTTACACCATGCATCTGAGAGAAATGCAATTTCAATCCTGTGTATGTTCTGTACATATTGCTGTTTGGACAATAAAGTTGACTTTGAATTTTGACTTTTATGTATGATTTGGAAATGTATATCAATACAGAGGTCTAGTGTTTACATAACAAGTGTAGAGTTTACTGGTAGATTAATGCATACCCATAGTAATTCACATCCCAGGAAAATATTGAGAAAGGCTTTTAACACAATAAAATGCAAAGTGTATACAAGACCAGGTTAATTGATGTTTTTTTTAATATATAGTATATTTATTAGGGCTTTAGGAAGTACTAAATTATTCATAATTATACCTTTGGCGTCTCCCTACAACAAACGTTTTCTACAGGTGAGAGGAAGCTGCAGTGACCACAGGTACACCTGTTGAAAGAGGTTTTTTTATTTATTTCTGTACAATGTGGATACATACGTCTTACTTGAGATAGTTAAATTATTTAAAAAAAATAATTTGTTACTGCTTTGAACATTAGCCTATGTTGTTAATATAAATTTACCACTCAGATGCTGGACCCGTTCGGTCCACACCACCAGATTCTTCAACAACAGCGTCAGGGCCTGAAGCCAGGGGCTCAAATTGATAAGGCTCAGGGCCAATTGCGCTCTGCTCCAAGTCTCCCTCAGTTTCAGGTGATGGAGGTGGAGAAAAGTCCTCCACCTCTACCTCCTCCTCTTCTGGTGAGGAAAGTGGAGAAAAGTCATAGACCTCCTCCACCTCGCTGACAAAACTAGAGGTGTCGCTTTGGTCACTCTCCATGCTGCATATATTATGCTAATGCTAGCTGCATGTCACGGTCCTGGCCACACCCACCTACTCGCTCTAACCCCACCTCCTCTCCTCCTCTAGGCGGTGCCTCTGCAGTCTATCGGAACGCCCATATTGGTGAAGTTTTTGAATTTGAACTTGGGGAGGAGTTAAAGACCCAGAGCCCGTTTATGTCCCCATTCCAGAAGCATTACCTGGGGGTGTTAACAATTGCTGTTCATTTACATTAATTTGCGTTAACCCAACCCCCAGAACTGACTGTCAACACAGACTCTGCCTAGGAAGGTGTGCAGAATTTCAGCTTTGCTGGCAAATAGGGGTATGAATCTCTCAGTGTCTGGAGAATTGATTTGATTCCGATTTTTGGTATCACGATTCGATTCAAAATCAATTTTTCGATTCAGAAACAATTTTTGATTCAAAAATGATTTTTCTATTAAAATGGTCATAAATTTAGTTTCAGCTTTGTAACTGACAAGCTGAAAAGAATAAACAACAATGTAAACAAATGGAGCATTTATTTAAAACAATAATTTTAAACTGAGAATATTAAACAACAATGTAAACCAATGGAACATTTATTTGAAACAATAATTTTAAACTGAGAATAACAACAATGTAAACAAATGGAACATTTATTTAAAACAATAATTTTAAACTGAAAACATTAACAACAATGTAAACAAATAGAACATTTATTTAAAACAATAATTGTAGGTTCTGTACTTTATCAAAGTTTTTGAATCATTTGATATTCATACCAAAAATACAAACAAATAATACAGGAATGCATTAAATGCTGTAACTTGAATTACCAGTACTGTATTAGGTTAGCTTAGTTGCCTGGATTCCTCTAAAACAATAAAATAAAAATATAGGAACAAATAATTCATCCATCCATCATCTTTAACCACTTCTTCCTTTAAGAGTCATGGGGCTCACTGGTGTCCATGTCCAGTCATCACTGTGCGAGAGGCGTGGGACACCTGGACAGGTCTCCAGTCCATCACATACAAATAATTCAAAATATACAGACAAAAACAGACTTCAGCCTACCAAAGTGTAGTAACCTTTAACTCAAGCATTATAAGAGGGGGACAATAATGCTGTCATTGCTGGTATCACTCAGCCCTCTGTGAATAGCAAACAACCATCAGGGTGCTAACGATCCATTGTTAGGCTGATGGTCCTCCATCATGTGAGCAGCTGGTTTCGGCTGTCATCAGCAAACTGGTTCATCCACTGTGAGAGGGTGTTAAGACTGAGCTGAATACCAGACTTAGCTATTTTTGTACCTGGATTATTGAGCATGCATCAGGGTAAAATTAAACATGTTTAAAAATTGATTTTGGAGCATTTAGAATTGATTCTGAATCGCCAGGACTAAGAATCCAGAGTCTTTTAAAAAATCTATTTTTTCCTACACCCCTACTGGCAAACTTCCTTTTGATCTTTAAAAAAACAACATTAATACAAAGAATTGTATTTTATGTTATTGTGACATGTTTTACACATTAATAATGTTGATTGTTTTGTTACAGCCCACCCCAAAAAATAAGGGTCACAACTAGTCAGTGGTGGGATGTAACTAAGTACAAATACTTTGTTACTGTACTTAAGTACAGTTTTCATGTATCTGTACTTTACTTAAGTAGAAATAAATGTGGGTACTTTTACTTTTACTCCACTACATTTTACATGAAGTATCTGTACTTTCTACTACACTACATTTCTATAATGTGTTGAGTTACAAGTTGCATTCACGTTGCAGTTTTTTGATTTGTCATTAGTTTGAAAGTAAAAACATTAATATGGTACTTCTACTTTTACTAGAGTACATTTTTGTCTGTTTATTTGTACTT
>JBBPBX010074303.1:0-17610 GCA_038048925.1 Garcialebias charrua
AATGTTACTGTTTGATTAAACTATTCTCTCTGGACTTTAGACAAACACGAATTACATGGTTTACTAGTTTAGTTAGCTTAGGAGCCCATTTTTCATATAATCATAACTTAATCAAGTAGTTTCTCTTCATCCAGTGCAGGTAACATAGTTACTGCCGCTGGTCCACAGACAACAATACATTGTGCTCGATAACCAGAACACATCACACATAATATATATACTACTATGATAGACTACATTATTACTTAAAGGCTAATACACTTAGAGTTCACATCTAGAAAACAGTTTTACTGATTTAAGACTCTGCTCGCACATCCATCTACAGAGATAACGCACACCAGAACACCATATCTTAGTCAGAAGAGAGGCCACTGTATGCATATAAATGTATTTTATGTCTGTACGCTGATTAATCATTATGCCTGTCATAATAAATTCTTTTTTATACAAATACTCTCTCTCTCCTTTTGAGCACCTCTCTAAGAGTTTAGGACTCTTCATGGCCTAACAGAGCAGACAAAAACATTAAACTCCAGCTCTTTTTTTCCAACCACCTCATTTAGCAGACCATCACAACAGTCCAGTGTTAGCGCGGGTTAGCTAGCTAGCTAGCCCGCGCTAACACTGGACTGCTAGCCCCCTACATGCGTTCCGCTCCGGTCCGACCTCCGCAGCAAATACGCACTCATTTTAATCAATGAGACTGTTACTGGCTCCGCACGGCGACTGTGTAGCTAGCTCGGACGGTAGCTTGCAGTCCGAGCTAGCTATCTCGAAAAAATCGGCTCGAAATGTACAGCTCGAAAATATCGGCACAGCTAGTAAGCCGTTGGTAAATTCTGCTGTTGACTGTACGCCCCAAAATAATCGTTCAAAGTTTGTCACGGGTTTATTAACTAATGTGATTTACAAAACTTTACTTACCGTTGTTGCTGAGCCCGCGCAAAGACGATTACGAATTCATTCATTCATTCAACCTTTATTTATACAGGCTACCCTCGTTGAGTCACGGGGACTCATTTACAAGAGGGACCTGTCTCACTCACACCAAACAACCATCCACTCTCACACTCACACCTAGGGTCAATTTACTTGAATTACTTCACGCATGCGCACACCGTTCTTCTTCTTCTTCATGGGGTTTAATGGCGGTTGGCAAAACACTTTAGGTGTGCATTACCGCCACCACTGGTATGGAGTGTGGTTCTTCATGGGATAATTCTATGTGTACGCCTGATTAAACTATATGTATTTCAAATTCTATTAAACAACTTTGTTTTCTTAAAATATCTAATTATAATTTGGATATGTTTACTCTCTAAGTTATGTTGTAGTGCAGCTATTATGTTAAACTTTTCTTTTATCTCTTCAAATTCTCTCTTCATATATTTACGGTCTTGATCATAGTTTTGACATTCCTGTAGAACATGTTGCAATGTTTCATCTTGTCCACAGTGCTCACATTTGCCTGTATTGTGTTTCTTTATTTGAAATAATGAATAATTAAGTCCTGTGTGTTCAAATCTTAGTCTTGTTATTAATCTTTCCTCTTTTCTGCTCCTTCTTCCAGTTCGTGTTTCACCTACTGTCATTTTGATCCCATAAAACCATCTTCCTTTACTTTCTTCATCCCATCTTTTCTGCCATTCTTTCTTCAGTCTTTGTTTAATGATACTTTTTGCCTCTGATTTACTTGTTTTTACTGTGAAGTTGATCTGAGTTTGAGTTGCCTTCTTTGCCATCTTATCTGCTGTCTCATTTCCTTTTATCCCAATGTGTGCTGGTACCCATAAAAATGTTATTGTTAATCCCATTCTTTGTGTACTAAATAACTAATAACTAAGGAGTGCCAGTGCCAAGGAGTGCGAAGGAGTGCCAAGGTGTGGGAAGGTGTGGGAAGATGTGGGAAGGAGTGCGAAGGAGTGCAAAGGTGTGGGAAGGTGTGGGAAGGAGTGCGAAGGATCCCTTTTTTACTATATTTTTTCCCCTTGTCCCAAACGTAGAAAAATATGTTTATAGTAAATGGAGCTTATTTATGTAGCGTTTTCCAGCCCCCTATGAGGGGCCCCAAAGCTCTTTACAATACCAACCATCCACCCATTCATACACACATTCATACACCGGTAGCGGCAGACCCATGCAAGGCGCCATCCAGTCCTACCGGGAGCAACTCGGGGTTAAGTGTCTTGCCCGGGGACACAACGACACATGGTGTGGGGAACCAGGATTCGAACCTCCAACCTTCCGATCGGGGACGACTGCCATTACCACTACGCCACGGCCGCCCCACGGCCGCTTAATCTGTCCTAACCACATTTATTTTATTAAAATCAATTATATGTTAAATTATATGTTAAAATAAATATGTGAAATGAACCTGCATTATTTGTCTATTTAATATAAACTGCACAGTAGGTATGTTTATGTAGTATTCAGCCTTGGAAAAAAATACAATGTAGAAAATGTTAATGAACTATTGGTTTAAAGAAATTGTATTAGGACAATGGAGTCTGTTCAAAGTTAAACAGAACCTGTATAAAAAATAGAATGATTAATACTTTGAGTGGGCATGCTGATCAAAGAAACAGATTTGTCTTAATTCAAGTTAGTTTGTTATCTTGAAACAAGATTTTTCACATTTTACAAACCTCACGACAACTGCAAATGTTAATGAAATGTCAAAAAAGCTTGTTTCAAATAAGAAATGACTCAAAACAAGATATTTTCAAGACTTTTTGCCTTATCAAGATTTTCAAGATGCATTGTCTCAAAACAAGTTGTTATGTCTTACTTAGAAATATGTTTTTGACTTATATTAAGTGTGATAAGAGGTTTTGACTTGAAATTAGAAAATTAGACTTGGTAAGATTTTACGTTTTTGCAGTGCAGCAGACCATTATGGCTGACCTCAATGCTCCACTTGATATATAAATAAAACTTTATTAGAATTTGCTTTGGGTTTGTTTAAGATGCAATGGACACGGGGATGAAAAGACAAAAAAGCAAACAAAGCAAGAAAAGTGAGAGAAGGGGTAAAAGAGAAATAAGGAGATTGGAGTAGAGGAGAGAGAGAGGTACAAAGTGAACACACATGAACATCATTGAAGTCTGCCTCTAGATCTGCAGAGAGAAAAAAAGACAAAACCGAGAAACCACAACAACAAAACAACATATACAGTATAATGATGCAAATAACATAATTATAAAGTATTTTATACGGTACATGGTGATACAAGATGTATTTAGTAGCCACCACAACCCAAATGAGTGTGTATCTGATAAACATCTGAATCTAAATGCTGGTGAAGATTCTCAGTCGTCCAGGACATGATAAAATCAAAAAAGGCGTTCAATACAGAACAACTGTAGGATATCTTCCCCCGCGACAGCGTCACACTGGAAAAAATGCCCCTCTAAAAATAAGAAAAAAAAAATGTAAAATAAGATTTTTTTGCTTGAAATAAGCAAAAAAATCTGCCAATGGAACAAGTGAAAATTCACTTGACAAGATTCTTAAAATAAGACATTTTGTTCAAGTCAAACAAGATATGCGGAATCTTGAAACTAGCTACAAAAATCTAGTTTTGAGCAATATTTTACTACAATTGTGAGCTTTTCTTGTCTTATAATAAGATTCTGATGCTCAAAAGTAGTACACTGGAGAAAAGTCTACTCTGAAAACAAGTTTAAAACAACTTAAAATTAGGTTTTTTTTGGATTGAAATAAGCAAAAAGATCTGGTAACAAGTGAAAACAAGATATGCGGAATCTTGAAACTAGCTACAAAAATCTAGTTTTGAGCAATATTTTACTACAATTGTGAGCTTTTCTTTTTTTTCCAACATTATTTTTATTAAGTTTTCAAAAGTAAAAAAGAAAAAGAAATAAAAAACACACTTCCAGTTATATACAAAGATAAGTGTGCTCTTACATCAAAGGAAATGTCAAAAATAGATAAATTATTGTCCAGCATTAAGCTTAACTTCCTTCACAAGTCAGGTATTTGTGAGATACATTGGAGCAACACTTAGTGGAAAAAAAGACACAAGTTGTATAACAAACCAGAAGGATACAAACTATGTACACATGCATATACCCCACCCCAAACCCAAAAACAAAGGAAATCCCCAACAACACTTAGAACAACAAAGGTTTCTCTATTTTTACAAGGGTCGGCCCAATAAATTTAAATATTGTGCGTAATTTCAAAAATATAATTATAAATTCAAATATGCAGTTCGCACAAATAAGGTAATCTAGTATACAAAGATGATAGGTTATTTTTATTATTTTATGATTGTTGTAAAATATGATATGTGGCTGCAGAGGTTCACCAGCGACTACACCTCTCCTTCCTCAACCTTTGAATCCACACTCCCTATATATTTCATAAAGGGACCCCAGATGTTTGTGAGCTTTTCTTGTCTTATAATAAGATTCTGATGCTCAAAAGTAGTACACTGGAGAAAAGTCTACTCTGAAAACAAGTTTAAAACAACTTAAAATTAGTTTTTTTTGGATTGAAATAAGCAAAAAGATCTGGTAACAAGTGAAAACAAGATATGCGGAATCTTGAAACTAGCTACAAAAATCTAGTTTTGAGCAATATTTTACTACAATTGTGAGCTTTTCTTGTCTTATAATAAGATTCTGATGCTCAAAAGTAGTACACTGGAGAAAAGTCTACTCTGAAAACAAGTTTAAAACAACTTAAAATTAGATTTTTTTTGGATTGAAATAAGCAAAAAGATCTTCCAACAAGTGAAAATTGTCTTGACACGATTTCTAAAAATAAGACATTTTATCTTTTTACAAGATAAACGATCTTAAACCTAGCTGCAAAAAATCTCATTCTTAGCAATATTTTACTACAATTGAGCGTGTGATGCTTAAAATTAGTATACATCCCTAAAACTTTTACTCATTTTTAGTTCTACAGATGTTTCAGATGTTTCTCCAACCCGTTATCAAATTTAACCAACAAACGTAATAACATACATGTCTTGTCAAAACATTCAAAAATTTTCTGTAATGTCAAAAAATGAAAGGTATTCTTTAACTTCAACACATTTATTTTATCACAATGGTTTCAGGAGCAATGCAACAACTACTACTCCCAATTACAACTGTAGTTAACACTTGATTATATTTTTAAAAAATAATATAAAACACCCTCAACAAAATAAAAACTATTTTTGCTATGAAAAATGGAGAGTATACTACTGGGCACCATGAAAAATGAGGGAGCCACTACAACTTCAAATGTTTAAACATAAAATGTCTTTGGGAAATGTGATGGGCACATCTCCTACCGTGAGCAGGCAGTTGGACGAACACACAATCAGAATTGGACAGGAGAGGGAGAGTTTTCCTGGGGGCTTTGAGGTCCTGTTTTTCCTGAAACACAAAGACATATTTCTGTTGGCATGATGAATCATATTTTAAGATTGTGGAATATAAGCCAGATAAATAAATAAAATAAAGAGAGAACCTGTAAAACTATCATGTTAAATATGACGCGGTTGAAAATTTGGGTGCACTAACTGTGCTGGTGAACCAAAAAAAAGTTTAGAAACACCAGTGCAATCAGTGCAAGAAGTTAATGTAGAACCATGGAAAAAAATGTATCAATTAAAAAAATGATTTTGAGTAAGATATTTCCAGCAACCTGCAAAGATTTTGTTTCTTTCCACCTTGAAAACTTTAATATCCAAATACTATGTTAGGTTTATTCTTTAAAAAATAATAACACCAATTTCTCATTAACATTCAAATAATGTATTATTGTAATTAAAAAGATAAATTAATCTACATTTCTGGAAATGTTTGAATTATCAGAATAATCCAGGTGTCAAAATGAAGCTTAAAAAACATGAATCTGAAAATGTGCTTATACAGTATAACCAAATTTGACTTAATCCTCTGTTTGATTAGATGGGTTACATACGGTCATGCTAATCACATGAAGTTGCAAAAGTAGTACAAAGATGCACACCACCAAAATAAAGTAGGACAAACTCACTCTTAGAACTGGACAGGAGAGGGAGAGCTTCCTGGGGGCTTTGGGGTGGGGGCTTGTTTTTCCTGAAACACATAAGACATCTTTCTGTTGGCATGATGAATCATAATGTTAATACAGTATTAAGATTGTGGAAGATAAACAAAACAAAAACAAGACAAAATAAATACAAAACTAAATTCACCAAACTCCTTGTCAGTAGTGCCTGAGTCGGTGTGCTGGTAGTCTCATCTGTAGACTGGTCCAGAATGATTGTTGAGTCGCTCGAAATGGCCTCATCTGTGCTCATCAAGACGGCGTCTCTTTGAAGAGCTGCAAAGATGAGCCAATTAATCAATTCCAACAAATGCTGGCCAACATCATATGTTATTAAGTCTACTAAAGCTATGACATATTTATTATTGAGGAAATGAATCGTTAGTTGCAGCTTTACCACTTTGATTGTCTCCCACTCAAGAGATGTTTTTTAGGGGACCTCACATTCTGCAATCTTTGGTTTAGTTGCGCAAACACAGTGACCTTAAGAACACATTACCGGTAATTACATTTTTTTAAATCCTCAATAAAAATGTGCAAAATAAAAAAACTTTGGTCATTAACTGGATGCATTTCACTTACCCATGAATTCGACCTTGGTCCTGTAGCATGGGGTAATACAGCTATCCTTTTAGCCATTGCTGTGATTTCAGGTTTTGGTAGGTATCTGTGTTATACAATAAAGAAAACTTAATAATAATACCATTAAACTAGGCATTGAGCACACATTGCACAAAGTACTAGCTTTTTCTTAATTGCACTGGCTACAACAAAGCATTTTTTTAACATTAATATTGTTTTAAACCAGTAAAATTGTTTACAGGTAGTTTATAAATTTTGAAAATTTAGAAGTTTCTTAGATATCTGAAATTTCAGTTCAATCAAATTTAGATTCACATCTGCAGCTAACAACTGAACACATTTTTTGTTGCTGTCTCAAAGTAGCTGTACATGAATGGATGGGAGACATGCATTTAGAGACAAGCCAGCAATAACAATTATATGCATTATTGATTTTAAAATTGTATTCAGTTTTCATACTATTAACTGAGATATGTATTAATGTTCACAGCAACAGCAAATCATAAAAGAGTAGGGTTCTCTCCATTGTATTATTGCAATATTTTTAATAATTTATTGCCAAGTGTAGCGGAATTCAGTTTTTTTCCTTTGCGCCGGTGGAGAATGTGCAGTTAGCATTTAGCAACATAGCATTTTCCTACAGCGGCTATCGCCTGCGCTCGCACACACACGTCACTAAAGACGTAAAAACTTTTATTTAATATTGGTATGATCATTACAACAACTTTTGCCCATGTCTCAGTCTACATTATAAACAACTTTGTATAAATACGTTACCTCTTAACGTCGACACAACCGCGTCATAGCCATGAGGTTCAAAAGATTTACCTGACTAAATAAAGGTTGAATGAATGAATAGCTCATCCACGCTGTTAGCTGTTCCTAGCTAGCGCTGTTCGGCGCTAGCTCGCGCCGCTACTTTTTATTTCACGTCAGCTGCAACGTTGAGCAACGTTGAGCTATAAAAACACGATTAAACATCGATAAGAATGTGTAATGCGCATTACAACGACAGAAACTCTGTACAAATAACTTTATCGTACTTGAGAAAAGGTAAGAGAGCTTACCTAAAAGCCACCGTCGCAGTTTTACTAAAAGTCCAAGACTGCGCATGCGTACTGTCTGCGCCGCACGCAGCTGAGAGAGAAGCCCTCTTCTTCTTCTTCTTCTGTGAGGTTTTACGGCAGCTTACATCCTTCCGGTGTATTACCGCCATCTAATGGTACCATCCCTAAACTACTTCTTCTGTTGACTCTTGTTCTACTAAAAAGAAACTGTCCAGATGACCTGATTGAGAATTATTGGATTTGATACCTGGATTATTGAGCATGAACTTTTTTGTCTTGTTCTTTTTGTTCACATTCTTAAAATTGTAACTGTATCTGTATTGAAATAATAATAAAATAAAAAATAAAATAAAAAATAAAAAGCCTGTTGATGTCAAGTAAAACAAAGTATTTACGTCCACCTTTACTAGATCCCATTCCAAAACGCTCTTCAAACTGATAGGGCATGTGACTTATTTTTTCATTTGGTCAAGTAGAGTTTTCCTTTCATCCGAATATTTAAAACATTCCAAAATGAAGTGCTGCACTGACTCTGTATCCTGGCAAAAGTCACAACGTCCACTATTGTGTTTCCCTATAATAAACAAAGTACTGTTCAGCTTCATATGACCTATTCTTAATCTTGTTAACATTGATTCCTCCCTCAGAGAGCCCATACCCAGAAATCCCTTTTTTACTATTTTTTCCCCTTGTCTCAAACGTAGAAAAATATGTTTATGGTAAATGAAGCTTATTTATATAGCGTTTTCCAGCCCCCTATGAGGGGCCCCAAAGCGCTTTACAATACCAACCATCCACCCATTCATACACACATTCATACACACATTCATACACTGGTAGCGGCAGACCAATGCAAGGCGCCATCCAGTCCTACCGGGAGCAACTCGGGGTTAAGTGTCTTGCCCGGGGACGCAAGGACACATGGTGTGGGGAACCAGTATTCGAACCTCCAACCTTCTGATCGGGGGACGACTGCCATTACCACTACGCCACGGCCGTCCCACGGCCGCCCCACGGCCGCCCCACGGCCGTTTAATCTGTCCTAACCACATATTATTTCATTAAAATCAATTATATGTTAAATTATATGTTAAAATAAATATGTGAAATGAACCTGCATTATTTGTCTATTTAATATAAACTGCACAGTAGGTATGTTTATGTAGTATTCAGCCTTGGAAAAAAATACAATGTAGAAAATGTTAATGAACTATTGGTTTAAAGAAATTGTAATAGGACAATGGAGTCTGTCCAAAATTAAAGAGAACCTGTATAAAAAATAGAATGTTTAATACTTTGAGTGGGCATGCTGATCAAAGAAGCAGATTTGTCTTAATTCAAGTTAGTTTGTTATCTTGAAACAAGATTTTTCACGTTTTACAAACCTCACGACAACTGCAAATGTTTATGAAATGTCAGAAAAGCTTGTTTCAAATAAGAAATGACTCAAAACAAGATATTTTCAAGACTTTTTGCCTTATCAAGATTTTCAAGATGCATTGTCTCAAAACAAGTTGTTATGTCTTACTTAGAAATATGGTTTTGACTTATATTAAGTGTGATAAGAGGTTTTGACTTGAAATTAGAAAATTATACTTGGTAAGATTTTACGTTTTTGCAGTGCATACTGAATAACCTTTTAGTCCACGCCCACCTACAGTGTGGGCCCGCCCCGTGTGTATTTAACTCCACCACACGGAAGGAACTGCCTCGAACAGCTTATCATTCAGCCGTCCAAAAGCCAATGGGGCCCACATAGCTAAAGGGCTCCGCTATACTCGTATAATCTGGGGTTACAATACGTAACCAACGTTATACTTCGTATAGCTCGCCCTTTAGCTCCTATTGGATAAAGGGCGTAGCAGGATGTAGTCCATGCCCCATTGGGTCCAGCCCAAGCATGAAGTCCTTGCTCACCCAAACACACCTCTGTCCTTCCTCACACGTCATCCGTGCGTTCCACGTCACGACGCACCAGAGGAGGGTGTTGGTGATTGGCGGATGAGCCTGCAGGCCTACACTGTGGCCTGACAGGCTTGTGACACCTGCACCGCAGCCTCACAAACATTATTTATATTGTTTTGTGTTTTCTTTTTTGTGTGTTTTTTGTGTGTGTTTTTTTGTGGTTTTTTTTTACAAACGCCAGAGGTTATAATAGACCCCGGCGGTGACCCTCAATAGGGGAACATAACTGACTCTGAACTACGTAGACAGGTTTAAAAGTCAGTAACAATAAAAACAAACTCAATCTCAGCGCCCTGAGACTGATGGCAACACTCAAACATCCTGCGGGGAGGCAGGCGGAGTGGCAGAACACCACATGAAAAACATTTCCCTGCTAATCCATAACTTCCAGGACTGAATTAGTCATGGAGGGACCTGACATGTCACGCAGGTAGTATCTTATGAACGTGCAGGGCGTGGCCCACAAGGCCGCCAAGCAAATATCGCTTACTGTCATCCCACCATGTAAAGCTGCAGAAGACGCCAACGCCCGTGTAGAATGAGCACGTAGCGTCTGAGGGGGTTCTGCTCCACACACTCTGTAAGCTTCTGAGAAGGCTTCACACAGCCAGTGTGAGAGCCGCTGGGATGACAGAGCTCACCCCACAGAGCTGTCCCTGTAGTGGATGAACAAACTCTGGGACTGGCGTAAACTGGCCGTTCGTGCCACATAACATTTTAGTGCACGGACAGGGCACAACAAATGTTGTTTTGCCTCCTCCTCTGAAGTGTGGGGAGGAAGATGGAACCCATTTAAAATAATTTGCCTTGATTTAAACGCACAGTTTAAATTTTTTGGCATAAAAGCTGGGTTGGGCCTTAAAGTGGCGGAGCTTCCATTTTGTTGGATTTGTAAACATGATGGGGCCACAGACAGTGCACATAAATCACTCACTCTCTTCGCTGACGTCAGCGCCAGTAAGAGTGCAGTTTTGAGTGACAGAAACTTCAGTGACTCGTTGTTCAGAGGTTCAAAAGGAGCTTTGAGCAGGGCGCGTAACACCAGGGACAGATCCCACTGAGGTGAGAGGTCACGCCTCACTGGTTTGCGTCTGCGCACACCTTGCAGAAAACGCTTCAACAGTGTTTGATTAAATAACGTCCTGTCACCAAAACCTTCATGACACGAGGAAATAGCAGCGGCATATACTTTAATCGTGCTATAGGCCAAATTCCTCTCTAGTAACAGCTGAAGGAATGACAACACGCAGCCCAGCTCACATGATGTGGCGTCGACCCCTCTTTCAGTGCACCAGCGCTGAAAGGCCGCCCATTTAGACGCGTACACAGTTGTTGTGGACGCCGCGCGTGCGTCTTGAATAGTTTTTACCATGGCTGGAGACAGGCCCAGACGAGTTAAACGGCTCTGTTCAGCCTCCAAGCCCACAGGGGTTGGCCTATCTCTGGAGGGTGCGTGATCGCCCCTCCTGCCTGCAGAAGCGCATCCTCTCTCCACGGAAGCTGCAGGGGTTCGTCCCACAACAGCTGCTGGAGGACCGGGAACCATAGCGCGTATTTGCAATCTGGAGCTATCAGGATGACTGACAGCTTCTCCCTCTGGACTCGCTCCAGAACACGTGATATGAGCGCCACGGGTGGGAAAGCGTACAGTAGTTTCTCTGGCCACCAGCTGTGCGCAAAAGCGTCCACTCCCAGGGGAGGGTCGTCCTTCGAGCTCAGAGAGAACCACAGTGCGCACTGAGCGCTCTCCCGTGACGCAAACAAGTCCACGCTCGGTTGGCCGAACCTGGACCAGATCTGTGTTATTATCTCGGGGTGTAGGGCCCAGTCTCCCTGACGTGTCCCCCCCCCCAACCTCCATCTCACAGACAAGGGACGCTCTTTTGAGGACCAAAATGTACATATTTTGGACCGAGAGCACAGGTGGTTTGAGAGAGGTGTGAAGGAGGCGATTTATGTAAAAAGAGAGAAACCATCGTTAAACAGAGGAGGAGGTCTAAGATTTCAACTTTCTAAAACTTATGGTGCGGCCCTGGGTTTGGTTCCCAGGCGTCTCACACCTGATGAGAACAGAGGAGCCTTGTTTGTGAATTAGACCAACAAAGACTTTGACAGGTCCCTGCTATCAATGGGTGAAGTGTGACTTGTCATTTCACATACAGTAGGATGTGTGTGTGTGTTCTGTAAGCTCTGTTTTCACACACTGAACTTTGAATGGGTCACAGGTACGTGTTATCCCAAGTATGTGGGGGTGTTAGTTTCCAATTTACATATGTTGGTGCGTGTCAATGGCTTGTCCTGTTATAACTGCTCCCCCTCACTGTCTCCTAACTCAATTGATAAAGCTTTTTGGATGAGAAGCGAAACGTCTTGTTTGTTACAATAAAGTCCAGTTGTTCTGTATTGAACGCTTTTTTTGATCTGAATCTAAACACCTGTGTGAGCATGCTTGTCACTATAATTTTTTCCATAAGAAGGTTTAATAGTGGATTTGGGGACCCACAGACCCCCCCCCACACACACACACACACACACACACACACATAGGACATGATGGTAACACAGGGAGGACCGGAGCCAGAGACACACAATGGCCCCCAAGCCCGTAGCCCCGGGAGTCCCCCGACAGGGACAACTGCACCGGGCTTGGGCATTGGAGGGGCAAACATGTGTTGCACCTTGTTCCCTTCCTTCAGGGAACATTGGTTATGGTGCATAACCTCCAGTTCCCTTATCAGTCAGTTCACTGCGGTGCAACATATGACATATGGGAACATACTACACGCCCTGGAAATGCATGCTTTTGCAAACTTTAGCCTCAATCAGTCAGGTGTTAACATATTTACTTCTCCTTGGTGGAGAGTACAGCCTGTATGATGTCACTAGTTGTAACGTCCAGGCTGTAGTGTTTAATAAACGTGTTTGGAGATGCCCAGTTAGAAACTGCACATATTTCTGCTACTGAAACACCTCTAAATAGGGCCTAACAAGTGGCTAGGCCTCAAGTTGAGTGAGCATGTGTAAAGGGGTTAAAGGGGGGGTCAGTTTAATACTGACCTCCTTTTTACCTTAATTAATTTACTTATTCAGATTGAATAGTAAATTCACGGATTCTCTTCTTTTTCAGTTTACCCAATATTTCTGTGATCTTTATGATGGATAAATAAACAGAGCCATTAAGTGACAATGGACACGTTAACTTAGTTTGATATGTCAAAGAGACACTATCATTTATTTAAAATAAATCAACTAAATTAACACCATTACACTTGATTGACATGATTTCACTTTCTTTCAATTCAAATACGTCAGCACACTTGAATTCAACACAACAGACATAAATATTAGATGTTACACATATTTAGTCTGAGGGGCATTTCAGCTTAAAATATAGTTTCCAGCTTAGATAGAGAGGGGAAAGAGTAGGAGGAATAAGAGGTTGGAGAGATTAAGTTATTTATCTCGAGTGTAACCAGAGATGACACATTCCATCCGACTTCGGCTAAATCCCAGGTACGTTTGTAAACCGCTCTTTACCTTTTGACGATGCGTCTGATAAAGATATTGCCAGCCTCCCAGGTGCACGGAGTCCTTCCGGCCCTCGTACGTCTGAACTGGTCGTTTACTTCCAACGTCTCCTCGGATCCGCGTCAGCCGTCAGAAACATGTGGCAGCTTCTGGCTGACTTCAAGACGAGATGTTTCTCAAAGGAAGTTCATTAAGAACTTTGGAGCTTTTGCTCGGGGAACTGGATGGAGACGTCCATCAGTTCTAGCTGACAAGTTAGTCTTTGGCTCTTGACCAAGCTTGACCAGCTGCAAGGCAGAGAGCTTTCAGGTCTCCGTCCATTCAAACTCTTTGTCCATTCAAAGACTGAAGCGTTTCCGCACAGTTAGAACTTAAAAGCAGGAACACAGAGAGGAGTTCACTTGCTTTATCAAACCCAAGGTTACAAGCCAGCAGCAGAGAGAAATGTTTAGGAAAAAAGACAGATAACGCTGGAGCCCTGCTCATCAGACTGTCTCTGAGTTTCTAAACAAAACCGTCCGGTCTCTGTGACCCGAAGGCTTCACCTTTAAACACAGCAGTGAAGACAGTAATTAACACATTTCAGAATAACACAGCATAAAAGCACATATCATGAAAATGAGAAAAGTTATTCTTGATTACATTAGAATAAAATCAAGATATAGAAATAGTCTCTTTTAGTGACTATATGTCCTCAGATTATAACTAATGGAATAATTGTGTTAAATGTCCTGCTTTACTGAGAGGTCAGTAAAGGTCATCACTGGACAGTTCAAAAGTACACAGGTGTCTTAAAAGTGGACAAGGTCATGTCCACTACATCTCCCCCCTTTTGGAAGCCATCGCCAGTCGTTGGGGATGGGGTCCAACACGAAAGGAAACCTTGAACTGTCTCTGATCTTGAAGTAATCCGGCGAGTGGAAAAGAAAAAATCAAAAATTATAATCCCATAAAGTTTTTGGAACTTCCATACTGTTCGTAGGTAATCCCATTGCGGTAAGCTTTTAATCCCTCGGAAAACTGAGTCTGTTAACTCTTGGAAAACAAAGTCTGTGATCCTTTGGAAAACAAAGTCTTATAATCCACAGCGGTAATCCCACAGCAGTAAATCCACAACGATTAGTTTTGTTGATTGATCAGCAACAATTGTTTTCATAATCAGCATGTAGAGGGGATCCCTCGATTGACGCAGAGGAGGCGATCCTTGGATGAAGGTTGAAGACCAAGCGTTGGAGCTGCAGGTCCCCACATCGAAGGTTGTTGGCTGGTTGGTCTCCAGTCAGTGCCACTCTGGTTCTATGTGTCATGCAATTATGTGGTTTTAGGTGGGCTTATGATTGGGATTTTACATTAGGCCCTACCTATATGCACCTGGTATGTAAGCTATCATGGTTTAGATCAGCTATAATTACCAATTAAGGGGTGGATCAATTCTGTAAATTAGATATAGGGATCTATACCTATAGAATTTTGGAGGGCTTCTGTAACGAAGGCCTCTAATTCCAAACTATTCCTCCATTCATTACTTAGTTTAGGTTAAACTAAAGTAGAAAAATGAAATATAGTTTGATCTAAATGTCTGTTGTCTTTTAGACGAACGACGTAGGATTTGGTGTACCTAATAAATTTTGAAGTCTATGGCGAGACTCATCAAAATGAATAGATAATCTAGAATAGAAACGATCGAATCGGTTCAATTTAGAAATCGTGAGGCCAGTGTAGTTTATGGTACCTTGAGTAGCTTTAAACTACATTGACTCTTCAACGGTTGAGATTTAACAAAACGAACTGCATGTTGGCATAGTTAAATCCATCTTATGCATTAATCAATGTTAATACAAAACCTTTTTTGGCTGGGAGTGTCCAGAACCACAACAATATCTCAAATAATGACAACAGTAATGACTAAACAACAAGGAAACAACGTTTCACTGCTTCGACACACTCTTGTCGTCAGATTCCAAAGTGCAACACACAAGAAAACAGGTCTCAACTTTATGACCGAGGTCAACTTAAATCTTGTGGATTTAAATGGTTGTTAAGATTAGTTTTTGTTGTGGGTGTTGGACTTAGCGTTTCTAAGTTCAAGTTGGACAATGCGACTTATAGGGTGGGAAATATGGTAGTTTAAACCTGATTAGTTTATTTACTAACTTGTGTTTGGACGACCTTATTATCCCATGAAGTCGGTGAGTTTGTGAGATCTTTGTCTTTTGTGGAGTCATTGAACGCCTTGTAAGGTTTGATCTGATTTCGATGTACCCATTTAGCAATTGGCTCTTTGCGGCCTTTGCTGATTTTGATCTCGTAGACGACTGAGGACACTTTGTCTGTTATCAGATGAGGTCCAGTCCACCTGGGCATTAGTTTGCGGGCGAGAGTTCCGGTCCCGGACTCTCCTTTCCCGGTTGCTGGGGCGAACGTATAGTACCAGACTCTGTCTCCCACTTGGAGTTCATTGTGAGAGGCCTTCTGGTCATAGTACGCCTTGCGTCCTTCAGCGGACCTTTCCAGGTTTTTCTGGGCGAAAGCAAAAGTGTTTCTGAGGTGTACATTCAAATCTTTCATGTATTGTTGTGTAGTGTAGGCTGTCGCCATGACGGCGTCGCCTGGTTGGTACAACAGGTGTAGAGGGAGAGTCATCTGTCGACCGGTCATCATCTCGAAGGGAGAGATGCCAGTTGATGTGTGTGGAGTGGCTCTTATGGCCATGAGGACCAGAGGGAGTTTCACATCCCAGTCCTTGTGGTTTGCAGCCACGTATTTCTTCAAAATACTCACCACAGTTCTGTTTGCTCTCTCAACTTGGCCTGAAGCCTGTGGGTGGTAGCCGACATGAAAGTTGGCCTTGACGCCTAGCGTCTTCCACAGTTCTTTCATCACTTCACCTGTGAAGTGTGTACCTTGGTCTGAGTTCACCCGAAGGGGAAGTCCAAACCTTGAGAATATATGATTCATTAACAACATAGCAGTTGTTTGTGCTGTGTCGTTAGGAGCTGGTAGGCATTCTACCCATTTGGTAAATGCACAGGTTACCGTGAGAAAATATTTATTTCCTCTAGAGCTCTTAGTGAGTGGTCCAACCCAGTCGATCTGGAGGTCAGACCATGGGAATGCAATGCCTCTGCTTTGCAGTGGTGCTCTGTGAAGTGGTCTGGTTGGCTGAAACTGGCCACAGACCACGCACCCTTCAATGTAGTCCTTGACATCCTTTTTCATTCCAGGCCAATAGGCAATTTGTTTTAATGCCGTCAGCGTGGCTTTATCTCCTTTGTGTCCTGCGGACGGGAGATCATGGGCATGAACTAACATCACCCCCCTTTGGTCATGGGGAACCACGAACACAGGTGAGGACGTTGGTCCATGAGCGAAAGTCAGGATGCCCTTGAGTAGTTTAAGCTGTTTGCGCAGCTGATAAAGGACTTTAAGGTCTGGATCGGAATCCAGTTCGTCTTTAGACGGAGTGTTCTTGTCCGGATCAGTCAGATACAGTATCATGGAGTTGATAGCAGGATCCGACTTCTGAAGTTGGATGATGTCAGGGTCAGTCAGTGCGGGTCGTACGGAGACTGCGTTGTCAGCAGGTTTGTCCGCGGCCTGTGCACGTGTGACTGCCATAACTCTGACTGAAGGTTGTGTTGGCAGAGTCTCGATTAACCAGGAGGGGTCGAAGGACCATAGAGGACCTTCGTCGGCTCCTTCTTTGGCTAAGGAGTCTGCAATGTCATTGTAGTGTTTGTCATCGCCAGGGACTCTAGAATGCCCTGGAACCTTCTTCCAGTAGATCTGTAAGTCATGTGATGTCACCAAGTGATCACACGCTATGAAAAGCTCTTTGTGTTTGACCACTTTTCTGTCGCTTGTTAGGAAACCGTTCTGTTTCCACACAGCGAGGTGACAAGCGAAACTCAAACGAGCATAGTTAGAGTCAGTGCAGATGACTAGCGTCTTGATGGAGCGTTCTACTACAATCTGGAGAGCTATTAGGATTCCTGCAATCTCAGCATACTGAGAAGTCTGAGATCCTAATTTGTAGCTGAAAGTTATCTGCTCTTGGCCTTGGAGGAGGACCCCTCCAACACCTGCTCTGCAGATCTTGTCGCGGAGGAATGAAGATCCATCCACGTACAATGTTGTCATATCTTTGCAGATATTGTCATCAAAGAAGTGGTGATTCGGGTCTTCAGTTACTGGGGTTTTTACCTCAACCGGCGGCTGGGTGGCTGGTACATCTTGTGTACACTTCTGGCAGATTGCCAAGTCCGTCCCCAGATGAGACTTCTTGTTCTGACCATAACGGATGTCTAGGTTAAAACTTTGAAGTGCCATGAGCCACGTTGCAACACGTGAGTTTGTCACCACACCATCTCTGATGCGTTCACTGTTAAGGAAGGTCACTGGCTGGTGTTGTGT
>JBBPBX010074304.1:0-17609 GCA_038048925.1 Garcialebias charrua
CAGTTTTTTTGTATTAGTTTTTTTGTATTTTTTTTACCTCTTTGTTTTATTTCCAGTCTGGGACAGAGATAGCAGCGAGTTTTCTTCCTTTTCAGGGAAATCCACCAAAGATCACCTCCAGCTAAGAAGTCTGTGAAGACTGAACTCTGAACTTTTCCAGGGACCTTTCCCACCTGTGAGAGCAGGTCCAAGAGGTTGTGAGTAATGAGGCCAAATACAGCCGCACTGCAAAATTAGCAAAGCTCTACCTCTCTAATCCTGCTACTGTTGTTGGTAAGCAGTTTTCTCCACTGCTGGAAATATTCACTGCAGCTATCTGTGCTTTTGCCAGAAAATGTAGATAAGTTGGTATTTTTGGACAAAAACACAACAATTGATTAGAATAGAATATATCTTTATTGGCATATTTGCACCAAGGTACAAAGTTTTGCAATTGGCGCACGCACCATCCGAAGAGGGACGTACGCACGGAAGACGCAGCAGTATAACAACCGCACAACCAACAATCAGATATGAAAAAGGAACATACATTCGGGTAATCAGTGGTATTCAAAAAAGAATCCATCATAATTTGTCTTAGGACACTCCATAATAAAGTCTAAAAAAACTCTACCAGCTTTAGCACGGATAAGACAAGACGTGTTACATTTCATGGCAAGCAGGGAGATTTGTCCGTGAAAGTCATTTCAGATAAGCACAGTCTGTAGATGTCATTTCAGCTCGGCTCCATTCTGAAAGCACACGGAGACCTCTGGGGGGGAGGGGGAGCACGAGTTCTCAACAGCTTTCACTCCAGGAGAAGATTTGCAGACAGCCTTCTTTTTCCAAGGTTGCTCACAGTCCAGATTAGATTACACATCAGTGACACATCAGTGAGCAGCAAACAGCCCACCCTGATGCGTTTCTCCTCGTGGCTGGTGATTTCAACCAAGCAGATTTAAAGAGTATATTTCCAAAAACGTACATAAACATAAACTTTCCAACAAGAGGCAAAAATACACTGGACCAAGTTTACACCACCATGAAAAGTGCTTACAAGGCCCTCCCCCTCCCCAACATCGGTGCTTCTGATCATATCTGTGCCTTGCTAAAACCAGCTTACAGACCACTGGTGAAAGTCACAAAACCAGTTCGCAAGCAGATACGAGTGTGGCCAGAGGGGTCTTCAGAGGCACTCCAGGACTGTTTTGACACCACAGATTGGAGTATGTTCAAGGAAGCTGCTACCACAAACAACAACACATGTCTCCAGGAGTACTCAGACACTGTATGTTCATACATCACAAAATGCATTGATGATGTTACCAACCTCAAGACCATCACTGTTCGGGCAAATCAGAAGCCATGGCTGACAGCAGAGGTTTACAGACTCCTGAGAACCAGGAATGATGCCTTCAAAGCGGGGGATCAGGTGGCCCTGAGGACAGCCAGAAACAACCTGGCCTGGGGCATCAGAAAGGCCAAGAAGCAGTATTCCAGGAAAATAGCTCACCGTTTCAAGGACAGCAAGGACACACGAAGTCTGTGGCAGGGAATACAGACCATCACTAACTACTAGGCATGTAACGGTTGTAATGGGTTTACCGAACCGTTCCGGTACACCACGTTCGGTTCGGTCCAGCTGCGTACCGTTTCGGTTATTTTTTCACTCATTAAACGTTCTTAACAGGGGAATATATGCACCGCGGAACAAAATTTCCTGGGCGCGTTTCAGCACGGAGCTATTTTCGCGTGGCACGCGCAGCATTTAGCCGTTAGCATCTCGTGCGGTCTCCTTCTTGTTAAAAGACGAGCGCACACGCAGCTTGTGTGGACTTTGTTTCATGAAGACTCTGCAGCAGCTGCTTGAGTGACGCAGCAGCAACACGTCACGTGAACGCGCTGGAAACTGTCATCCGAACGTGAACAGCAGCTGTATTAAAACTACTTCATCCGAACGTGAACAGCAGCTGTATTAAAACTACTTCATCCGAACGTGAACAGCAGCTGTATTAAAACTACTTCATCCGAACGTGAACAGCAGCTGTATTACTTCATCAGGTAATCAGAGCGGTCCAGAGCAATAACACAAGCTGTATGAGTTTTTAAATCTCTGAATCTGTCTGAACGTTGTTATATGCGCAGGCTTTAAAGTTGCTGAGCGTCGCTATGAGAATTCATCATGTCAACACTTCAAAAAGTTCAGCTCTTTATGAAAAAACTAACTGATGTTGTCAACAAGTCCTGGACCAGATTAAAGCCCTACCATGATGATGAAGAGTGAGAGATTCAACCGTTCAAGAGGTTTATTATTATTATCTAAATAATCTTTTTTTTTTTAAATCATAATCTTATTAACTTGTGTTTTTTTTTATCTCTTTTGTTTTTTATTTCCAGTCTGTGACAGAGGTAAATCCACCTGCAGCTAAGTGATGACTGAACTGAACTCTGAACTGTTCCCACAGTCCCACCTGTCCCACCAAGAAGAAGTTGTGAGTACAGTAATGAGGACAAATACAGCCACACTGCTGCTACTGAACAAAAACTTGATTAGTTAGATTGTAAACAGTCTGTTGCTGCTTATTGTTCTGGTTCTGACTGTTATTGCATTTATTAAGATTTTTATTATTGTTCATATAGTTTATTTATTGTAGAGTGCTGTTTATTTAAAATATCATCCAAATGGGTCACTTTTATTTATTACTACAATACAATACAAACATATTTTTGGCACATTTTCAAAATAAACATTTTGTAAGTCTTTATTTTGTAAAAAAAAAAAAATAATTTGTACCGAAAAACCCCGAAAATAAACCGAACCGAGCTCTCCTTGTAGTTGAACCGAACCGAAATGTGATTTTAGCGTACCGTTACACCCCTACTAACTACAAACCATCCCCCCAGACCTGTGACAGCACAACCTCCACGCTGAATGAACTGAATGATTTCTTTGCTCTGTTTGAGGCATAACAGCACACCTGCACAAAAACTCCCCCCCTCTCCTGATGGCCAGGTGCTGGTGCTGTCCTCAGACAGCGTAAAGCGATCATTCATCAAGATCAACGCCCGGAAAGCTTCTGGTCCTGACAACATACCTGGTCGTGTGCTGAAGGACTGTGCAAGGGATCTTGCAGTGGTCTTCACAGACATCTTTAACATCTCGCTGAGTCAGGCCATCGTCCCCACCTGTTTCAAAGCCACAACCATCATACCTGTCCCAAAGAAGGCAATGCCCTCCTGCCTCAATGACTATCGTCCAGCAGCACTCACCTCCATCCTGATGAAGTGCTTCGAACGGCTAGTCATGAAAAACATCAAATCTGTCCTCCATGCCTCCCTGGATCCCTTCCAATTTGCATACCGACCTAATCGCTCAACCGACGATGCCATCTCCTCTGCCCTCCACACAGCTCTCACACATCTGGACACGAAAGACTCTTATGTTAGAATGCTGTTCATTGACTTCAGCTCGGCATTCAACACCATCATCCCCCAACAGCTCATCCTTAAACTGGACAGTCTGGGGCTGAACACCTCAATGTGTAACTGGCTGCTAGACTTCCTGACCGGGAGACCACAGGCAGTACGGGTCGGGAATAACACATCCAGCACCATCACATTGAATACAGGAGCCCCACAAGGATGTGTGCTGAGCCCCCTTCTATTCACCCTGCTAACACACGACTGCACACCATCATACAGCTCCAACCACTTCATCAAGTTTGCGGACGACACAACAGTGGTGGGTCTCATCAGCAACAACGATGAGACGGACTACAGGAACGAGGTGAGCCGCCTGGCCTTGTGGTGCGGACACAACAATCTCACTCTCAACGTGGAGAAGACAAAGGAGATTGTTGTGGACTTCAGGAAGAGGGATGCCCAACATGCCCCTCTGACCATCAACAGCACCACAGTGGAGAGAGTGGACAGCACCAAGTTCCTGGGAGTGCACGTCTCAGAGGACCTGTCCTGGAGCAGGAACACTGCATCACTGGCCAAGAAGGCTCACCAGCGCCTCTACTTTCTCTGCAAGCTGAAAAGAGCTGGAGCTCCAACCCCCATCATGTGCACCTTCTACAGGGGCGCCATAGAAAGTGTCCTGACCAGCTGCATCACGGTGTGGTTTGGTGCATGTACTGCATCCTGCCGAAAGAGCCTCCAGCGCATCGTGAGAGCAGCTGAGAAGATTGTCGGCACCTCCTTGCCCTCACTGCAGGACTTACACAGCAACCGCCTCACTCGGAAAGCCCTCTGCATGGCAGGTGATCCCACACACCCACTACACAGCTGCTTCAGCCTGTTGCCATCGGGGAGGAGACTGAGGAGTCTCCAGGCTTGAACCAGCAGACTAAGAGACAGCTCTGTTTATCAGGCAGTCAGGATGCTTAACACTCTGTCAGCTCTGCCCTCCCTCCTACTTGTACTGCCTTAATCACAAAAAACTTTCACACATTACCACACAACACAAAGTTTTTAACATTGGACTCTGTGTCATCAATACGGGTCATTCACTCAACTCACGGTCAAGTGCTCATTCAGTTTGCACTACTTCTCATATTTGCACTAATGTTTGTATTACATTACTGCCTATAGTCATACTACTGTTTACTTTTACTGTTTACATTTATTACTACTGTTTACATTTATTACTACTGTTTACATTTATTACTACTGTTTACATTCAAGATTCAAGTTCCTTTATTATCCCCGAGGGGCAATTAGATTTGCAGTCAATAGGTGTGCACAGTTTCATACATACATATGCAATCACACACATACACATATAAACACAAGACAATAAAACATTAAAATAACAGTGTTAAAATTAGTGTGCATTAAGAAACCTGATTGCTACTGGGATAAATGAGTTTTTAAATCTGTTCGTTCTACATTTGGGTTGTAGAAACCTGCGTCCAGATGGAAGCAACCTGAACTCGTCATGGAGTGGGTGATCAGGGTTTGCCAGAATCTGCCTGGCCTTGTTCACTGACCTCACCTTGTGTAGGTCTGCGAGGTTCTTTAGGTCTATGCCAGCAGTTTTGCTGCACATCCTGACAATCCCCGAGAGTTTGCTCTTGTTCTTACAGGTCAAAAGTCCAAACCAACAGATGAAGGAAAAGGTTAAAATAGACTCAATAAAACATGAATAAAACATTCTCATAAAAGTTGAATCAACATTAAAACCACAAAGCTTCCGATAAAAATACATCCTCTGGTGGGCCTTTTTGCAAAGTGCATTCACGTGAAGGTCAAAGGTCAATTTATCATCGAAAACAGTTCCCAGGTATTTATATTGTTGCACTACCTCCACAGCTTCACCGTCAATGACCACGGGAGCTGTTACTGAAGAATTTTTCCTGAAATCGATTATCATCTCCTTTGTTTTAGAAACATTTAGTTTTAAAAAGGAAGACTCACACCATTCTGTGAAGTCCCCAATCACAGGCCCGGGGTCTGGGTCATCACTGCTCAGAAGGGACAGGATGACAGAGTCATCGGCAAACTTGACAATGTGACGCTGAGGGAAATGGCTGCGACAATCGTTTGTGTATAAAATAAATAAAAGAGGCGAAAGAACACAGCCCTGAGGGGAACCAGTAGAGGACAAAAGGACATCAGAGAGGACCCCATTAACTCTCACCCTCTGAGACCGAGCAGTTAAAAAGTCCACAAGCCAACATATGAGGCTAAAGTCAAGACCGTACAGACTTTGTAATTTCTCTGCTAAAATGTGGGGCTGGATACAGTTAAAAGCAGATGAAAAGTCGATAAAAAGCAGTCTTACAAATGTTTTTGCACCTTCAAGGTGTCCTAAAACCATATTTAAAAGAGTTCCTGTTGCGTCCTCCACCCCTCTATGTGAACGATAAGCAAATTGAAGTGGGTCCAAATGATCTTCAACTTTTGACAAGAGGGTCTTGTGAACCAGTTTTTCAAATGACTTCATGACTAAAGAAGTCAGGGCAACAGGCCTGAAATCGTTCAGGGAATGAGCAGTCTTGGATTTTGGGATCGGAACAATGACAGAGTCTTTCCAGAGCTGTGGGACCGTACAGGTTTGAAGAGACATGTTAAAAAGAAAACAGAAGATGTCTGCAAGCTGCAGGGCACAGTTCTTAAGAATACGACCCCCTATACCATCAGGACCCGGACTTTTCCTTTCTTTAGTCTTTAAAAACATGTTAACTACACTTTCAATATCAATAGTCATTGTTGCACCTGACGACGTTTCTTTAAAAACAGAAAGCTCTTCTGTAAAATCATTAGTGTTAAAACGATTGTAAAACAAATTAAAATCATTTGACAGTTCCACGGCGGACGAGGAGTTAAGAGTGATGTGAGTTTTCTTATTTGGCATTCCCATCATGGATTTAACGCCCTCCCACGCCAGCCGGGAGTTATTGGACCTGAACATGTTTTCCACCCTCTCCTTATAGTTTACTTTAGCTACTTTTAATTCCTTCCTCACTTGTTTTTTTAGTATGTGGTATTGAGCCAAATCCCCCTTTTTAAAGCTAATGTTGCGTAAATTTATTGTTTTTTTAACTGATTTGGAGATCCAAGGTTTATTGTTTGCAAAAATTGTGACAGATTTCCTGGGAATGACTGATCCCTCACAAAAATTAACATAAGAGGAAATTGTGTCAGTAAGTTCCTCTAAATTAACGCAAGTATTTTTAAACAAATCCCAGTCTGTGAAGCTAAAACAGTCTTTAAGATTCTGGATGGACTCTTCAGACCAAACCGGAACCAAACGTTTCTCCGGCTTGTGTTTCCTCAGGACGAGTTTGTAGTGTGGGACCAAATAGACAACATTGTGGTCAGATGAACCAAGCGGAGCTCTGCTCAGGGATTTAAAAGCGTCCTTCACCGTGCCGTAACACAGGTCCAAGCATTTGGTGAGTCATCTAGACTTTTTATATCTATACTACTGCTGATATACAGTATATATTCTTTTTACTAGCCTTATTGCATAATGCCACTTTATCTCTATACCAATATCAAATACCTCATACATATACTGTGTACATTAACCTCATATGCTGCTTTGTCACTCTTTACAAATGTCAAATGCCAGAACCTTCATTTATTTTATAGATATACTTTATACTTCGGGACAGTATTACACTCTATTTCATTTTATGATTATGTTTATTAAATGTTGGTGTTTTTGGTGTTGGTGAAACTTTTTATACTTTTATACTACTATGAAAAACTACTATGCAAAAAACTCAGGACAGTATTACACTCTTTCATTTTATGATTATGGTTATTAAATGTTGGTGTTTTTGGTGTTGGTGAAACTTTTTATACTTTTATACTACTATGAAAAACTACTATGCAAAAAACTCAGGACAGTACTAAACTTTTATTATTTCATTTTATGCTTGTTTATTAATTGTTTAGTGTTTAAATGGTTACTGTTGCACCGAGGGACTGAGAGAGAAATGCAATTTCAATCCTGTGTATGTCCTTTACATATTGCAGTTTTGATAATAAAGCTGACTTTGACTTTGACTTTTGATTAGTCGCTTATTTATTTTCAGGCCAGGCTACAGTGTACTTTTGACTGCAGCCTTGAAGTCCAGGTGTAGTCGCTTATTTATTTTCAGGCCAGGCTACAGTGTACTTTTGACTGCAGCCTTGAAGTCCAGGTGTTGTTTAGGTCCAAATCGTCGAATCATGTGAGGTTCCGAGCTACAAATCCTTGACTGTGCCTGATGGAGCTGTAAACGAGTCCCAAAGCGCACCGCAGGTCCGCGGCTGTCAGCTCGTACAACAGCTGGCTTGTTGAGGTCATAGCCCGGATCAGAGAATCTGGTTGAGTAGGGAGTTTCGCCAGCGCGTTGATCGCCGCGTCTGCCTCCCTCAGCTTCCAGTAGCAGAAAACATCCGCCGATCCCAAAAAGCAGATCAACTGCCACCAATATTCCAATAATCCACAAAACTTCAACGTCTTTGACAGAGAGAACGGTCAGACACATTGGCCACGAGTCCATAGTGTATCCCACCGCATGCGTGTCGAAGGAGCAATCCGCCTCTCCTGGTCCGGTGCGCTTCGTTGAAAAAATTTTATCAATAGAGGAAACAGCCCACGTAAAATCCATTTCAAATTGGTTCGAGTGAGCGCTGAAGAGTTAAGACGAGACAAAATGCAAAAGCAAGGAGGAGGAAACTTAGGGGGGGAGAGGAGCAAAAAGAGATGCGACCTGCTTCGCCGAGTGCCGGAAGAGAGAGTTTAGTTAGATTGTAAACAGTCTGTTGCTGCTTATTGTTCTGGTTCTGACTGTTATTGTATTTATTAAGATTTTTAATATTGTTAGAATAGTTTTTATTGTAAAGACTGCAGTTTATTTAAAATATCATCCAAATGGGTTGCTTTTATTAATTTTTATACAAATGTATTGTTTACTTGGCATATTTTCAAAATAAATGTTTTGTAAATCTTCATCTTAACATTTGTGTACCGGAAATTAACCAAAACTAGCCCTACTTGAAACTGAACCGAACCGAAATGTGATTTTAGCGTACCGTTACACCCCTAACTACAACACCTGCATTTTAGCATTATACCACGTTGTCAATATTGTTTTTAAAATCTTAAAAATAGGTCCAATCACTCCTCCGAGTTCGTGTAATTGCAAATGGCGGATCGGTTGTTTTGAAAAGTTTCTCAAAGAACCAGTGACTCCACCTGACAGTGTTCTGACGTCACGTTTTGGTGCCAGCTCGGCAAGCTTGGTACCCCAGAGAAGAAGGGACTGAAAAAGGGGCCAGTTCCATGAAAAATTGCTAGTGGAAAAAGCCTTGGAACCATACCGAACTGAGTCGAACTGTGCTAAAGAGGAGCTATGGAAAAGGGGCTTTAGAGCCAGTTTTGGTAAATGAGGGTCAGAGGGCCATGGCCCCCACCTTCAGCTACCACCCATGACACTATGCACCCAACTCATATGTCCCCATCAGCAGATGCTGGGCACATAAGAAGGCAAACTCATGTACTTAAGTACAAAGTATTTTGGGCTTAGCACAAATAAGGAACACTAACGAAATGAAAGACATCAGACAAAACAATGCACTTACGCCAAAAATACACTACATGCGTTCCGGCTCCACCCCGCTCCGGTCCGACCTCCGCAGCAAATACGCACCCATTATAATCAATGACAGAACTTACACTGGCTCCGCACGGCGGCGGCGAGCTGCGGAGAGCGGACGGCAGTCCGTCAAAATTAGAAATTTTTCTATTTCTGCCGGACGCCGGAGCTGTGCCGGAGTCAACTTTTGAAGATTACGTCGCACCAACAGGAAAAGGAACGAGCACAACTTCCGTATTTACAAAATAAAATCACCACGGGCGGACTAATCCTAGCTCTATACGGATTTATTTGTACAAAAATGCTGTCAAACTATCATTTATGACTACGCCTACAAACGCAATACAAGAAATAAATAAATAAATAAAGTATTTTATTCTGAAATGTAATACATCACTTCCTGTTGCTCAAACCATGTCCTGTCGCTCATTTACGAGAGAAGATCAAGGCAGCAGTCTCTACTGTTGTTCTCCTTCTTCCACCGAATGAATTGTTTTGTTCTGACTTACTTATTTATCACTTGATTTATCGCGCGATCTCGCAATTCCCGCGCATACGTCTCGGAGCGGCGCATCCATGCGGACCTGAGCGGAGCGGAGGTAGTGGAAATTGGACTCGCTCAGCTGCGACCTGCGGAGCGGGGCGGAGCCGGAACGCATGTAGTGTATTTTTGGCGTTATAATGGATTTCAATAGTTTGACGTCAGTATTGAGAGGTTATGGGAGCCTTTAAACAATTCTGAAAAGTAGAAAAAAGTTAGCTTTTTTTATGCCTTGCACAGTCGTGTTTATTCACAACACCAAAATAAATAAATTAAAATAAACAAAAATGAATATGTGGCTGAATTTTTTCCCCCATGGGTTAATACAATACCAAGATAGAAAGACATCAGCAATGCTCTTAGAGAAGCAACGGTTGTTGCTCATCTGTGGAAATGTGAGGACACTTGGTGAGAGTCAGAGAGTCAGAGAGAGTCTTTATTGTCATTTGCACCGCATGTGGTACATGTGCTGAAAACGAGATTATGTACACGGGGTCCCAGTTACATCCAACAACAAATGCAAGAGAAAAACAGTAATAACATCTAGAATTAACTAAGAAAAACATCAACTAGTAATACACTAAGCCTAATATAGTGGGAATAAACAGCAGCACGAACATGAGTTTGTATGAGCAGATGGTCACAGATGAACACAGATGAACACAGCAACAAGAAAACAGATCAGCATCAGTATGATGTGATATTTTGCAGTGTTTATTTTTTATTTTATTTTTATTTATTCATGAGTCTAACAGCCTCAGGGTAGAAGCTGTTCCTCAGTCTAGTGGTTCTACACTTGATGCTCCTCAACCTCCGTCCTGAGGGGAGTGGGGCAAAGAGTGAGTGTGCTGGATGAGTGAGGTCTTTCATGATGCAGGTGGCTCTTTTCCTGCATCTGGAGGTGTAAATGTCTGTGATGGTGGGGAGACTGACTCCAACAGACTTCTGTGCAGCCTTCACCACTCTCTGTAGAGCTTTCCTCTCTTCAACTGTGCAGCCTCCATGCCACACGTTGATGCTGGAGCACAGGATGCTCTCCACTGCACACCTGTAGAAGGAGGTGAGAACTGGGCTGCTCAGACCAGCTCGTCTCAGCCGTCTGAGGAAGTAGAGTCTCTGATGACCTTTCTTGATCAGGCTGGTGGTGTTGTTGCTCCAGCTGAGGTTATCATTCATGTGTACACCCAAGTATTTGTAGCTGGAGACCACTTCCACTGCAGACCCACCTATTTTCAGTGGGGCGTGGGTGTGTTTGTTCCTTCTGAAGTCCACAATCATCTCCTTTGTCTTCTTCACATTCATGTGAAGATTATTCTCTTTGCACCAGCTCTCCAGGTGTTCCACCTCCTGTCTGTAGCTGGACTCATCATTGTTTGTGATGCATCCCACCACCGCTGTATCATCTGCAAACTTAACAATATGACAGCCTGGAAGTGTGGCTGTACAATCATATGTGAGCAGAGTGAACAGAAGGGGGCTCAGCACACATCCCTGAGGAGAGCCAGTGCTGAGGGTTATGGTGGAGGAGGAGAAGTTGTGGATCTTCACGGACTGTGGTCTGTCTGTTAAGAAGTCTAGTACCCAGTTACAAATGGAGGGGCTTAGTCCAAGTGTAGATAGTTTGTCTATCAGAGTTTGGGGGATCATGGTGTTGAAGGCAGATGTGAAGTCCACAAAGAGCAGACGCACGTATGAGTCCTTCTGATCCAGGTGGGTGAGAGCAGTGTGGACCACGGAAGAAATGGCGTCCTCTGTTGATCGGTTCTCACGGTATGCGTATTGATGAGGGTCCTCGTTGATGTTGACGGTTGCCTTGATGTGGGACATGACCAGTTTCTCAAAACATTTAGCGACTATCGGGGTGAGAAGGTAGTAGAAAGATTTTTTTACAGTGACAAAACCTAAACTTTAGAACATACCTGGTAGCATCTCGGCAGAACCATGACGGCACCAGGTATCTCTGCAGGTTGGAGGTTGATGATGCGCAGGTCAGATCCCTGATTCAGGAAATGGAGCTGAAGAGCAACCAGCTTAGCTGTCTGGACACAACGAGTGGCCTGACGCACACACGAGTCCTGGGAGTCACAGACATAAACACACACTGAGAATGTCTCCTGCATCCTAAAGTTAGCAAAGAGAGGAACACCAGTACCTTGGAGAAGCTCTCTGCAGCATCTTTCAGCAGAGCCAACACCTTGGTCAATGAATTCTTCAGATCAGGAGTGACGACTGTTAAAGAAAGCCAAAATGAGAAAGAAGAAAAAAAAAAAGAAAAAACTGGGATCAGAGCAGATGGTCAACTACAACTAGCTTCTGATGTTACTGATGTTCTGACTCACCCCACACTCTAGACTCTATCATTTTCAGCTGTGTCCTGGCTGCTATTTCATGATTTTCTCCGATTTCCCTCCTCATACTGAAACACAACGCCACCATGTTGTGCTTTTCACTGTCTGCAGGGAGACAGCGCTTGATGTAATCTAGCAAAGCCATCTTCAGACTGGAGCTCTGCAGGAAGAGGAAGGAAGAATTTGGTTGTTCTGCAGTCAATATGAAGGTTTAAATAGGATGCACATAAGACAAAATCACCAGCAACAAATTTAGGCTGATTATCACCAGAATATATGGGCTGATGAGGAATGGAGTCATCACAGCTCTGTCTTACCATACATGACAATTGCATGTTCCTATGGAAGAGGACTAATCCTGTCAATGTGGTTGAGAGACACACTAGTGTTCCTCCTGGCATTACAGCAGAGGGAGCCAAACTTCAGGTCAACTCTGGTACTGATTCAAGGGACTTGGATTTCATTCCACACATGACATGTGACTATGAACGATCTACATCAAGTTGAGGTCCTCAGGGACCAGACTTTGGTCCTATTTACACAGACACGGTGGGGGGAAACGTAGGTTTTTTTTTGTATGTTAAATAGAGGAAAAGGTCCGCGTTGACACAGACGGATTTTGTGTTTACATGCATCCGGAGGAATCCCCACCCCCCGCCCCCCTGAATCTGCTGTAGTTACCATGCCGGGTCATTAGTTGGCACTGTGAATTTGTACATTTGACTAATGCGCATGTGTGCTGCCTCGGCCCACTCCCTGTAAGTTCAGTTTACTTATCAGTGTTTGTGTGACATACAGTTTGTAGTGTTGAATACATTTTTTTTTAAACCTGATGTCTTCATTTTCATGTTTAATAACATGCAATTTGTTTTGCATCATTTTAATCACATAGTTTGAATTACATAATGTCCAGAAAGCATCATTTAGCTCAGAGAGCTTCATTAAATATCTCACAATTAACATAAATACTGTTTATTATTACCCTGATGCATGCTCAATAATCCAGGTAGAAAAATCTAAAAAAGTTAAGTCTGGTCCTCTGGACATTCAAAAAACAAAACAAAACAAAACAACAACAAAAATTGCAGAAACGTTTCATCTTTCGTCCGAAAGACTTCCTCAGTCTGAACTGCTGTATTCAGCTCAGTCTTATAAATAGCACCCTCTCACAATGGATCAACCAGTTGGCTGATGACAGCCGAAACCAGCTGCTCACATGATCAAGGAGGACCATCAGCTTAACGATGGATCGTTAGCACCCTGATGGTTGTTTGCTATTCACAGAGGGCTGAGTGATACTAGCAATAACAGCATTGTAAGTGGGGGACAGTTGAACCTGTCGATCGACCTTGATTTTAATAATTGGATCCAGCCCTTATGAGAAGCTGAAGGGGCCCAGATTCACATGAACCAGGTTTCAGTCGAATGAAGTGTTGTCCAGACAACCACTTTTTATGGGATCATAAAGAGGTACCTGGCCAGAAGCTGGCTGCAATAAAGACAATTTAGTATATATCTAAGGTTGATTTAGGTTCATCTCAAATAAAGATCCCATGGAAACTTAGATATGTCCCATGGGAACGGAGAGTTTATTGCTACCATCAGAAAAAGGAGCAAACACAGAGCATGTCATAACAGCAGAGAGGTGGAGAAATAACAATGAGAAAGAAGAAATGATTTCTACTTTGAATAAAAATATAATCATGTGATCCTTTGATAAACATACAATGAATAAGGGGTTGTTAAACTTGTTTTGTAATGATCCTTTTTTAATAATTGAATCATGTGTTTAAATGTACTTTGAGTCTAACAAATGTATGATGAATTTGATGTGACTTTTAAATGAGGAACTGGAACAAGGGTATAAACAATCTGTGGTAAAGTGTTCGTCCTTTGCTTAGCAACAGGCCAGAAGCTTCGAGCAGTAAGGTTTTATTACCAAATAAGGAAATAATAAAGAGAGATAACTCACAGCTAGGACGTCATCAGTCCTGCCTGAACACGCGCTAAAAGCGACCAATGAGAACAAGGTTTTTCCCCCCCCTCCAGTAGGGAGGGGGGACTGAAGTGTATAAAAAGTCCTGAATTTGGCAGTTGAGGGCTGATGTTCACCTCGAAGTCGAAGTATCCAGATGCTGACGACTGATCTCGGAGAAGAAGACGGACAAGCTGCCCAGCTGATCTTAGAGGGTGCCGGTGATCCGTGAGGGAAGTCTCAACTCTTTTCCTTCGATCGAGGGGATTGAGAGAGCATTTCCCTCCAGAACTCAGCCCGGATCTGAAGACCTGATCCCTCTGTTCTGACCAGCCGAGGGCACGCAGAGGCGAGCCTTACCTACGAAGGTGAGGAGATTGCTCGTAGCATTTACTTATGGAACTCCAGAGTTCCTGAACAAAAGTTATGCAATGAGACGCTTCTCTAATCCAGCCTTATCCGAGAACTTAATTCAAATTAGATTAACAGCAGATAAAATAGCTGATAAAAACCCAATTAGCTTCTCTTATCTACTGGCTCGAAGCTGCAGGTGGTTGCTTGAGTTTAAGGACAAATACTATTACTGGATGAGGATTTAGATCGAGGATAGCGAGGGTTGGGTAGATCCAAAAAGAAGGAACAAGAAGACAAAGAAGACCAAGAAGACAAAGAAGAAGGAAAACCACTTGTCCACCCCAAAGGGACCTGAGGGGGGACAACTATCCAAGAACCCCTTTCCTAAGAAGATTATCCCTCATCAAGATTAAGAGTCTATCCAGTTTATTGTTCCTTATATCCAAATACTTTCATGTACTCAAGTTTATATTTTGTATCGCTATGTTATAACGCTGTTCCTATGCAAATTTACTCAAATTAAAGAGCAGAGCAAAACGTAAAACTCTCGTCTCCGTTTAATACATTTTGTTCTGGATTCCTAAAAGCTTGGTTCAAAAGAATAACATCATAAGTAGGAGGTTTTAAAAGGTTAAACATTAGCACAGTGAGACTAATATAAAACATCGCCCTAGGGTCCAACATTCTGGATTCTAAAATTTACTGGACCTTTTAACAATTACAAAGCTCACCGGAGAGAAGCCGCCGTTTAATAATAGTTCTTTACTCCAACCTCTCCAGTCCCCGGCAGCTAAGGTGGAAAGACGAGTAAAGTGAAAACAGGGCAGAGACTATTAGATGAAGGCGGTGAACGTCCAGTTGAATTCTCTCATCAATAAGCCTTAAGTCGGAGCTGATCCCAGCAGTCACAGGTAATACCCAGACTCAGGGACTAGTTCGAAAGACCCTCTTGGAAGGTAGGCTTCAGTAAGAACCTGTTGCGATCCACGTGGCTAGCTTACTGACTCACAGAGCAAGACATGGCACCCCAGATGGGACTTTCTTAATAAAATAAGGACCCCACGAAGACAACGGCGTGCGCCAAGGGATTGACAAGCGCCAGAAGAACGACTCCTCTAAGAATAGGGAAGTTGTAGACGACTGGTCTAAGCTATCAGTCAAGTACCCCTTAATTCCACAGCAGTGGGCAGGGTAGAAAGGGTTTACTAGGGTCTGCTGACCACAGATCTGGAGTAAAATTAGCAGCAAGTCCGTTTTCATCCCAGGTACAGGGACAGGAAGTCAGGCGGCTTTGAAAACAGACAAACTCGAGACGACAAAACGAAAAGATGGCCACAAGTGCGGTACCACAAGAACTAGAGGACCAATCCTCACCGGACGACCAAGGAGACTTAGCGCCCAAGCCGAATGAAAGGCCAGAGGACCGGGCAATAACACCCTTAGCTCTGGAAGATCAGCATGAACCAGACAATTCAAATCCACAAGATCCCAACAGAGAAGAAGGGATAGAGAATGAGCAAACAAATGAAATAAAAATAGAAATAATCCTATATGGCAAAGGGTTCCTTACTTGGGGTCCAAACCTTCAGGAGCGAATAAGGAAAAATTACGTAACAGCGAGTGATGAGATGTTAGCTCAGAGCTTAGCTGAGGAAATGAGGAAAGGCATCTGGAATTGCCCCACTCTGATAGAAGGCTGTCAGATAGTAGTTCTGAAGGACCCAGGTATCTCAACTCGTAAATCCGAAGTCCTAAAATGGTTGCAGTGGTGGAATGAACGGCTCAAATCACCTGGAAGCATAAATATAGTGACATTACATAGTCCTTCCAAAGAATACGATTCACTTGTAAAAATGGTGGCTAGAGAAACTGGGATACTATGTTCCACTACAGGTGTGTATTCAGAGACCAAAGCAGCAGGAAAATACACAGAGTATGCTGAGGAAATAGCCAAAATACATGCATATAGAGAAATAAGGAGAAAAAGACCTAATCCAATCGAGCAGGACTCCGTAACAGGATCCCCTAGAGAATCAGGTGCAGAGAGTGGTGAAGAAGAAGAGGGAACAACAAATCCCAAACCGGTTGAGGGAACGTCAGAGAACCTGACACTCGTGGCCCTCCCATATGGTCGAGGCTATAGGAGCTGGTACCCGATCGTCCAAGAGATGTTCAAAGACAATAACCCAGGGGTGAGAGAAACCAAACTAGAACAGAACCTGGTAGAGTGCATGAGAGCAAACAAAGATTTCTACTGCTCAAAAACAGAACAGGGCCTCAAGATGGTGGTGTTAAAAGACCCGGCAAAGATAACGAGCGTGGCAGAGATTAAGGTATGGCTACATTGGTGGGTAAAGCAGATGGAACAAAATAAACGCGGAACCATAATCTCTAAACGCGGAACCATAATCTCTATACTGAGTCCATCAGTTGAGTATGACCCAGTGATAAAAAGAGTAGCCAAGGAAACCGGGTTATACGATCACCTGGTAGACTATAGCAGCCAAGAAACTCCAATGAGGAGTGCATACATAGATGAAATAGCTAGTATGAGGGTGTACCGGAATTCGAGGAGGACAGAGAGTAACGAACAAGACTCTGAGGTAGTTACTCAGGACGAGTCAGGTGGTCTAGGTGGGGGAGAAAACCTTGATGAAGAAACATCTTGGACCGACATGACAAGACCTAACTATAAACCGGTTAACCGTCAAAATCCTAGTTTATGGGCAAGTACATCAAACCAATATCAGTATAGAGAACCTAAAAGATTTGATTCCGACACAAGCCCAGAGCAGGTAGATATTCAAAAGGGAAAGACACGATCATCATATATGGACAGCATGATGGGCGAGACGAGTCCACAGCCAGGCACAAGTGTTAAGCCAGAAGCGAGCAAAGCCCAGAAGGAAGAAGGGAAGGGGGACATGGTCGGGTTTGTCGATCTCTTGGCAAACAAAGTAGTAGAAAAGTGGGAAACGGCATTCTCCCTTAAAACCAGAAGCCTACCAGGAAACTCTGAAGAACCTGTAGGCGATCTCCCACACACCTCCGGAACAACGAGCGGGAAACGCCGGGTCAAACAAAACCATCTTGAGTTAGAAAACGAGCCGGATCAGGGAGAGAAAGATAGGAAGGGGAAACCTCAACTAGGACAGGGATATGGGGACCAAGATTACAGGAAATCAGGGGAAAAACCCCAACCCCCAATGGCCCTTAAACCAATGCCCGAGGGAGCCCGCACCGTGAAATTCCCAAATGGGACTAAGGTGTATAACCTGGAAGGAGAGCCCTGGACTATAGATGGAGATGGGTTA
>JBBPBX010074305.1:2059-17609 GCA_038048925.1 Garcialebias charrua
AGTTAAAGACAATAAATTAAAATTTGACCAGATTTGTTGTTAGGACTCAAACCGGTACTGAAGTGTCATCTAGTTATGATGATGATACATTAAACTAGAACATATAGTCTGCTAGATTATGTTTTTAAGGGGATATCTGATGGTTAAATCTGACTATATATTGGTAAAATGTAAGCCACCACAGGACAGTAAAGAACTAACTCGTTGAGTAGGATAAATAGGTGAAAAAAGCTTGTTGCAATTATCTAGCTTTAACTGACACTACTCTGCATTTGTGCCTGTGTAAGCATGAATTACTCACAGAGAATCACCTCAGCACTCACAAAGGCCCTTATTAGCAGTGATGGCATTGGTCACTGCCCTAGTCGCATACGTGTGGTAATAATTTGAATAATAAAATCACTTTTCCTCTCCTGCTGTGGCATTACCTTAAGCTCATTAAGCTATTTTATATGCCTTTCCTTGCACCATGGTCTGTAATGCGGATACATAAAGCCTAATATTTTTCATGTTGTATCTCCAGTCCTTCATTTTTTGACACTTCTTTCTCACATATCACTTAGATAAAATATGTCATTGATGTCTGTCCACCACATTGTTGGCCTTGCCAGCATGATTGCATCATAGTCATCACTGAAGACAAGTAATTGTCACAGGATAATCGTTTTAGAATATCATGGCCTACATGCTGTGGAGAACCAACCCGTTCATTTGTAGGAATAAAAATATAGTATTGATATAAGTACTGTAAATGCAATATTAGCTGGTCAGCTGCCATGTCCAAATTATTAGGAACTAGAAGATCATATGATTGATGTGTGTGACACTTAGGGCCGAGCCGTGTTCTGTCTGTCTTAATGTTCTGTCTTTTTGTATCTTGTGTGATGTAAGGGAAATTAATGATGCACACACACTGTCCACCCTCATCAGCACACTAAGATTCATTTGAGAATATGATGATAAATTGAACGTGAATGAAATAAAAATGAGCCAAATGTTCCCAAACGTGCAATGTACATGAGACTAAACTGAATAAAATTATTTTATCTGGTATATAATTATGATTAAGTTGTTTGTAGAATGACTGTTGTTGTGAAGAAGAGAAAAAATAATAAAATCAGAGACGAAGACCAATGGTGGAAGCTGAAGAAGGAAGAATATTGTGAGAAATTCAGAGAGGACCTGTTAAACCACATATGTCAAAGTGGCGGCCCGCGGGCCAGATCCGGCCCGTGAAGCAATTATTTATGGCCCTTTGGATGATATTTAATAACTATTAGATCTGGCCCGCAAGCCACAGCCGCCCGCTGGTGTTTTGTACACGGCACGGAGTCGATCAAACTATGGAATGGATTTTCGGAACGGAGTCGTGTCTCATGAACCCAGAGTAATGAGATCCGCCTCAAATTCAGGAAATCCATTCCATAGTTTGCAGCCAGCAGCTCCAACGTGCAGACTCGGTGAGTAACATTTTAGCTAACAGTTAGCCAACTGTTCATCGTAACATGTCCGCTGTGTGGATGTATTTTACACTAAATACCATGACAGCAACGTGCAATGTCTGCAGAGTCATAGCGCCACTTTAAACCGCGCTCAAGTTAGTTCAGCGAGACGACACTCTCGCTGAACCGAGCAGTACGAGCCAGCCGCGCGTCCCGGTCTCGGATCATTCAGCCTGTCCCTCATTCGAGCTCCATGTCTTCAGCTGTGTTTTTTTTCTTGTTCAACCGCGTCTACACAGACCTGATAATCTCGTAGGAGCGACAATACTCCCAGACTGAACAATAAAAACACACAGCTGAAGCTTGGAGCTCAACAGAGAAGTTGCTGAACTTCATCATAATTAATGACCAACAGCTATCAGCTGTAGAAAATGAAGGATTTCACAGCTTCATACTTGCAGCCAACAGTAAACAATCATAAAAAAGTACAGTACAGGTAACCCCCGACCTACGAACGAGTTTGGGACCTAAGAACCGTTCGCAGCTCGATCCGTTCGTAGGTAGGGGGTGAAAATTATTTTAAAAAAAAAAATTCATTCATTCATTCATTCATTCAACCTTTATTTATCATGCTAACGGAGCGCGCGCACACATTTAAGCATGTACAGTAGTGTACTGTAATGTTAAACATTGCTATTCACATTTACAGAATAAATAAAAATATATTTTCTTACTTTGAGATGGTCATAGCCGACATCTTAGGTTGCCATGCGTTGTTGTTATCAGGCCGAGCAGCGCGACGAGCAAACCACGGGAGCTGCTCGAGGCCTGTGTTAGCTCTCGAGGCCTGTGTTAGCTTCTGCTAGCCAGGCCATGAGCTGGTGTTGGAGCGGCGGTGCGGCCCAATCGGCCATCAATCTGCAGCTGCTTCTCCGCCTGAGACGTCCACAGAGCTCACAGAGCGATTCCAGATAGTAATTAATCCATATGAGGCAATCCTGATCAACAAGTCTTCCAAACCTTGCTGCCTGTAGCCGTGACTAACCCTAAGATGGCTGGCCTCCGGTGACTGGCGACCTTCTTCCTGTTATGACCGACCTTCTTCCTGTTATGACCGGAAGTTGCACAATTATTGCGCAATCATGACAAAAATGATCAGAAATGATCATTTTTTATCATAATTATTATTTATAAAGCCTTTAAAACAACCACAGCTGCAACAAAGTGATGTACACATGAAATTAAGAACATTTAAACACAAAAAAATAATAAAAAAAAAAAATATATATATATATTTTTTAATACAGTAATTTCATATTTTTATTAAATATGATACGTTCGTAGGTCCCGTGGTTCGCAGGTCGATGGGGTCGTAGGTCGGGGGTTTGCTGTATATTAATAAAAAGTCACAAGACAGCTGTATGCCTGATCATTCAACCTTTATTTAGGCAGGTAGCTCATGCAGTCACTTCAGCTTGCACAAGTGGCTTCATTATTCATCAGCAGTCAGAGCAGAGATCAACTTTCAGCTACATTTGCACCCCTCCTCAAAAATGGCTAAACGTAAGGTGGACACAGAGAACAGGGGTTTCAAGCCAGGTGGGAGGCAGACTACATGTTCACGGAGGTAATCAATCCTGAGGATTTCCTCAGCTCAGAGCCTAACCCCAAACATTGATGAACTTGTACAAAAGATGAGGCACCTCCAAGTATCAGCCTCAGATAAGTGAGCATCACAGAGCTGTAACAAATTTTCAGTTTTTAATTCAGTTAAATTTTTACATTTGTTTCTACAAGACATGATTTTTCTTTGAAGGAAGTATTGTTTTGGCTGTGTGCCATAGATTTATGTATTTTATTTTATTTATTTATATTTACTTTTCAGTTGAATGGACTCGGGACAGAGCCATGAGAAAGAATACAACTGATTTGATTTATTTTCTTATTTTCCTATTTGAAAGTGGTGATCAGAAGGATCATAGAGCTGCACAATAATGCATTTTCAGTTTATAATGCATGCACTTTTATTTATGCATTTATCTTGATATTAAGAAACATATATATATATATATATATATATATATATTTATATATATATATATATATATATATATATATATATATATATATATATATATATATATATATATATATATATATATATATATATATATATATATATTAGGGGTGTAACGATACACAAAACTCACGAGACGAGACGAGAAAATCACAGATCTCGCGAGAACGAGACGAGATTTTAACATTAGTTCAAGAAAACTTCAAAGATCGGTTTTATGCCGCAAAAAGGCTTTTATTCTGTTTTAACATGTATTACAAACCCAACTGATGTCTTCATTTTACTGATTGAATCTCCTTAGACCTTAGAACGTTCAACTTTGTTTAAAAAAATAGATATTCACGCAGGACTTTCCAAAACTGACTCTGCAGCCGTCACTCACCAGTGTTGCCAGATTGGGCGGTTCACCGCGATTTTCCTTCTGACTTTTGCGGGTAGAGATTGCTTTGGGTGGGTGGGACTCTATCTGGCAACACCGGTCACACCGGTGTTTACACGCGTGTCTTTACATTCGGGGCAGCGTCGGCAGCGCCGGGACCCTCCATCAATGTAGAGGCGTCTGCGGCACCCTCCATCAGTAGTTGGGGCGTCTTCTATAGCAACTTCATCCGGCGAAGCCATGCTGTCCGTGACGCTGACTTGCTAGGGGCTCTGCTAGCATTAGCATTAGCATCTCGCGAGACAACGTTACCTCTCAACGAGAGATATCGCGGGAGTTTAATATCGCGAGATCTCGTACAACGAGATCTCGTTACACCCCTAATATATATATATATATATATATATATATATATATATATATTATATATATATATATATATATATATATATATATATATATATATATATATTTTTTAAACAATTTAATTTTTTGCTGTTTGCCTGTTAAAAAATGTTTTCACTTGAAATTACTGACAGATCCATAAGAAAATATTGTTTTATTAATTTAATCCTTTAATAATAGACAGCCTGTTAGGTCTTGGTTCAATAGGCTATGTGAAATCATTTCAATATGAACATTGAACCAGTCCGGCCCTTGGCTTGTAGCAAATTATTTTTTTTTGGCCCTTGGTGTATTTGACTCCGACACCCCTGTGTTAAAGGCTCTGGGGTTTAAGAAAGAGCTTTAAAATGACTGGGCTCCTACAGCAACGGCAATTAGAGACGGGTAGTAAGGTACTTTGTGTGTCAGCTGGACAGAGAATGGATGATAAGGAAACCGGGTGGTGAAATAATGAAGTGCAGGATGCCATTCAAAGGAAGAGGTTAGCCAAGAAGAAATATGACAATGAGAGGACTGACGAGAGTAGATATGACGTTAAGGATGCAATGTAGTGCAAAGAGGGAGGTGGCAAAGGCAAAGCAGAAGGCATATGATGAGTTGTATGGGAGGCTGGACAGTGGACACTAAAGAAGGCGAGAAGGACTTGTATCGATTAGCAAGACAGAGGGATCAGGCTGGAAAGGATGTACAGCAGGTTAGGCTTGTTAAAGATAGGGATGGAAATGTTTTAACAAGTGAGGAGAGTGTGACGGCATGATGGAAAGAGTACTTTGAGGAGCTAATGAATGAAGAGAATGAAAGAGAAAGAAGAATAGAGGTAATATGTGGACCAGGAAGTGGAAAAGATTAGTGAGGGTGAAGTTCAGAAAGCTCTGAAAAGAATGAATAAGGGGAAGGCACTGGGACCTGATGACATACCAGTGGTGGTTTGGAAACATCTTGAAGATATGGCAGTGGTGTTTTTTGGCTCAAATATTTAATGGCACATTTGAAAGTGAGAAAATGCCTGTGGAATGGAGAGGAAGTGTGCTGGTGCCCATTTTTAAGAACAAGGGTGATGTACAGAGTTGTAGCAACTACAGGGTAATTAAGTTGATGAGTTAAGTAAGTAAGTAAGTAAGTAAGTAATTTTTATTTATATAGCACATTTCCCAGACATGAGAGTCACAAAGTGCTTCACAGGAGGAAAAATAAAATCATAAAATTATAAAATCACAGAAATAAAATCATAAAATCACAGAGATACTATACAAAAATCACAGAGATACTATACAAAAAGGTAAAACATAACTAGCTCTAAAAACAATGTACAAAGTTAACCAAACGCCTGTCTGAAGAGATGAGTCTTAAGACTGTTTTTAAATGCAGCTGTTGACTCGGAGCAGCGTATTGTTATAGGGAGAGCGTTCCAGAGCCTCGGAGCCACCACTTCAAATGCTCTATCGCCACGAGTTCTAAAATGAGTTCTCGGAACTGTCAGCAGTAGCTTATTTGAAGACCTCAGAGTTCTAGATGGACAAAGAGGCTTCAAAAGGTCCAATAAATATTTAGGAGCCTCACCATGTAATGCTTTAAAAGTTAATAATAAAACTTTAAAATGTGACCTAAAATGAACTGGGAGCCAGTGTAGAGAGGCCAGAACCGGAGTGATATGAGCTGTTCTGGGGGTTCTAGTCAAAAGCCTGGCTGCAGCGTTTTGCACAGATTGAAGGGAAGCTATGGAGGATTTACTAATCCCCACTAAAAGGCCGTTGCAATAGTCTAGGCGAGAAGAAATAAATGCATGGACAATCATTTCTAATTCCTTTTGTGATACAATAGCACGTAGCTTAGAAATATTCCTTAAATGATAAAAACTGTTTCGAGCTAACAATTTGCAATGATTGTCCATTGACAGAGAGCTGTCAAAGAGAACACCCAGATATCTGAGGTTGTTTTTGTTCGCAAGGTTTAAGAACCCAAGATGCTTCTTAATTTCAATGATTTTATCATCCGGAGCAACGATAAGCGTTTCAGTCTTGTTAGCATTTAGCTGCAGGTGGTTATCATTAAGCCATATCTTAATGGCTGATAGGCAGTTACTGAGTTCAGTCAATTTATAGAATTCAGACAGTCGAAATGAACAATACAATTGAATGTCATCAGCGTACACATGGTATGAGACGTTACTAAAGCCATTTAAGATAAAGCCTAATGGGCGTAGGTACAATAAAAAGAGGATCGGGCCCAAAACTGAACCCTGGGGCACCCCATAGGGCAGATCAGAAACGTCAGAATGAACATTGTTCATGAAAACAGTAAAAGACCTATTAGATAAATAAGAATTGAACCAATTTAAAACCGTACCAGAAATACCAAACAGGTCACATAATCTGTTAATGAGAACAGTGTGATCCACAGTATCAAATGCTGAAGTCAAGTCCAAAGCAACAAACACAGTGTAATGTCCAGTATCAGCTGCCATCAACACATCACTAGAAACTTTTAGTAATGCAGATTCTGTGGAATGCAGTCTACGAAAACCAGACTGGAAACTGTCCAAAAGATCATTGTCCTCAATATAAAAGTTCAGTTGTTGAGCTACAACCTTCTCAAGGATTTTCGACAATAAAGGAAGTTTAGAAATGGGTCTATAATTTTCAGGCAGAGTGCAGTCCAGGTTAGGCTTTTTTAACAGAGGACAGACAACAGCAGTTTTAAAACATTGAGGTACAGATCCAGAACTAAGAGATAAATTTATCAGGCTGACTACACTGGGACCAATAAAATCAAAAACATCTTTAAAAAGAGATGATGGAAGAACATCCAGTGGACTCGATGACATTGTCATGTTACACAATGTCGAGTTACACAATGAAGAGCTGGGAAATAATTGTGGAAGCTAGACTTAGACAAGAGGTGACTATTTGTGAGCAGCAGTATGGTTTCATGCCAAGAAAGAGAACCACATATGCCATATTTGCTTTGAGGATGCTGATAGAGAAGTACAGAGAGGGTCAGAAAGAACTTCATTGTGTCTTTAATTTGAATCAAAGATACAAATTAAATCACCAAGAGACCCTTTAATTGTTGTTCTAATTCAAACAATAAAAGTATAACCTTGTGTTTACTGCATGATCGTTGTTATTGTTCAATATTTTGATAATCAAAGACTCTGTCCAAGCCAAGGACGAGTCAACGTGTACTTTTCAGTATTTGTTTGAAATGTTATAGACAGTTTAATCAGTTTAAATCATAAAACTGGCGTCTGTCTTGTCTTCTCTTCTGAACACTTTTTATAAACAACTTTCCACACAACCTCTGCTTCTGACTTAAAATAACCTCTCTGACCACGACTGATCTCCTCCTACTTCCTGGTTGCTAACCAATAGGAAGGAGTGAGCACACTGAAGTCGAGCCCTCTATAAAAGCTTCCACTTCCTCAATATTTTCAGTTCTGCTGTAAAAGTGAGATGTGATGACTTTCTCCTAAAGCTGTATGAACTGCAGTCACAAGGACAAAGACTTGTTCATCAGCTGAGGATTTATGGCACGCCATTGTAGATCCAACCGAGCTAAAAAGCTCCAAGTTCTTAATAAGAAAAAAATCTCCCCCTGAGGAATATTTTATCAAGAGCCGCTACCTCAGCCCGACTTGAAACGGACGCTGGGACCACTGTAAAGGAACACACAGGGAGATCTGCTTGAACGTAGCTGGACCGACGATCCGCTTACGTTTAATGTTTGCCCACTTACCGGAGCTTGGACCGATCGGCTTGGCAAGGTAAAAAGTCGATGTTCTGTTTGTGGACCGGCGTTCAGCTGACATCGCCCGAAGAGTGTGCCATGTTTCTGGTTAAGCTTATTTCAAGATAATACCCCTCATCTCTTTCCTCCTTTCCTTACGCTTTATCTTGCCAGTAAAATTAAGCTAAAGTACCTCCAGATATAAGTTAATTATCATCTCATAACTTGATCTGTTGCCACCTTACATATTTGTCGACTAGTAGAATTATGGACGCATAAGCTCTATCTGTTTGATGTCTAATTTATAGGAAATGTAATCAACCAATCCAGTGTACTTATGAAAGTAATTTATTGATCTGTTGAATAAATGACCGCATTTCCTTGATGGGTCAACTATAATTAACGTTTCATGGTAACTTACATCTTGTCTGATCGCACAATTTATTGTTTAATCCAAAAAAAGGGAATCCGTGAATAATTGTGTAAGAGTTTGTGTCAGGATAACACCTGCTCATCTTAGATCTGGTAGACTGTACGGTTCAGTATATCTGACCGTACCTGTCTCCCTACACAGCAGTAGAGGACAGGGTGAGTATGACTCCCTGTTGTGACCCCTAAAGAGGGAAAAGCCAAAAGAAGAAGAAGGTCTGGTATATAATTATAATTTATGATAAGCTTTAAAAAATAAAAATAATTGCAAATGTATTATTTTGGATCTATGGCACTGTCTTCATCTTTCAGAAGAAAGGCACTGTTGGGGATAACTAATGAAGTCTGATTACAACAAAGAGGTTTAAAGGACTAAGCAACTACCTAATGAAACAAAGTTATTGGAGCTTCTATAAAAAGTACTCAGTTGAAGGCTTGATTCTTTGCTAAGTCACAGGGATAGAAAATTAAGGGATCACTGTGAAAATCCAACAATAATTTTAACCTGGTAATTTCATAAACTGCTACCACAGAGCACTGGGATCAACTAAAGCCTTCTTGTGATAGCTTCTCATGCCTGGGTTTCCTTCATTTCTACACTTCTGGTATCCTCACCATGCTCCACTTCACCACCAGGAACACACATGACTATCATGGGAGTGTAAGATGCACAGTTTAACAGTGTTTAGAATTTATCTAAGGATTTAGAAAAAAGTTACATTTTAGACTTTTGTAATTAGAAAATGACTATTACTCACAATATATTCACTTCGACTAAAAAACATACAAACATGATCATTATAGCATGCACCTTGTCACATTATTGCTTTTAATTTGAAGACATATATGTTACAGTAAATCATATGAAGTTCTTACCTTTCCTACGTATTGAAGTTCTGTGCCTGTGTACTCCTCCACCACAAAGAACTGATTCCACACCCATCCTCTTTTTACTCGTTCAAGTGATGAAGGTTCTTCTTCCCGTTTGCTCCCGCCCGAAATTGTGCCACTAGTCCTTGATGCCTCAGACCAGGCAAAACTACAACAGCTCAGAAGACCTGTTGCTATTAAAATCGTCCATTGTTCTGTTATCAAAAAAGGTATCATGTTGCCCAAAAAAACAAACAAAAAAAAAAAACACAAAAACAAAAAAAAAGTTTGTTTGACTGGTGCCTACATGTAATCAAATTATTAAAAATACATGTAGGCGCAAAAAAAGCATTGAGCATGTAGTTTTATATAAAAACTGTTTCATCAAGGTAAATTTAAGGGTTCTTTAAGTTGGAAAAGTACTTTTATTATTATTATTATTATCAGAATCACAAATCTATCTGAAGTCATCTGCTGAATACAGGAGAGGTTATGGACAATTATAGACTTGTACCACCCGGGGAGAACCTGTTTCTATCATAGCATGGCCAGTTATTCTGGTTTTTCTTAGTATCTACTTTCTCTTGTGGAGTAAAAAATAAAAAAAATAATAAAAGTAAGTCCTGTCAAAACAAAACAAAATGATTGGGACCTACAATCTCTTTCAAGGATTTGCAGGTAACATGAATAAAAATTTTGACAAGACTGGTTCACTGGGGGAAATTGTGAGAAAACAAGGAGACAAAGACACAGAGAAGTGTGCCTTTAAAAAGTGGCATTGATGATTTCCATCCATTCTCCACTTTGTAGGTACTTACAGCATTTAGTTCATCCACTATTGTCCATGTTACGTCCCAGCATTAGTGCAACGTGGTGTCAAACTAAGCAATTGAAAAATATCAAACCTTTCTCAAAAGAAACCTTTTTACAGTCCAATCCCATGAAGATCGTCAACTGGTTTTACATCCAATAGCAGAAACCTTGAAGAGAGAAAAGGCCAGCTGATTTTACTGTTGGTGATTACGTTTGATCTTTAATGGCTTTGACCTTCAGAACAATCCGCTGGTTTGAAGAGCTCATTCTTCAAAGGTCCTATATAATTATTTTCTTCATAATGACAGCTCCATCAGTAATTCAAAGGCAGGGAATGGACCTGTAAGACAGAAGAGATAAGAGCTGTAGTCAAACGGTTGGGCTGGATGAGGAGATGATGTCAATTACTACTTTAAAATGATTTTGTTGGTGGGGGAGTGGGTGCTTGTACATTTTTGGGTATTTTTCTCCAGACAAGCTACACATCATATTCTCAACACACAATTTATTTATTATAGCCTATTACAGTAAATAAATAATACACCATGCATTAATTTTTCATAACCAAACTACTAACAGATAAAATGAGTAACACTGCCTTAAATTCTAACAAAACAAGTTTCTTCTACAAGACCTAACTTCAAAAGAGTCACAGAATATCACAAAGTTTTTGAGGTGTTCATTCAGCCTTGTGGGAAACAAGCTCAATTCAGAAATATCCAATCCCACAAGCTAAAAGGCTCAGTGGTTTAGTCTCTATCCTGTGCACTAGACACCTTAAGACACCTCCATATTTGGCTGGACAATAGATTGCAGATTTATCACCATTGCAAAATGAGTGAGATAAATCACAGTAATCAGTATCAGTATCAGTATTGCAAAGGACTGCCTGAAGAGTAATACATTTCGGTCGTTATGTTTCAAGTATCCCACAGTCATGTTTTGCATGAGGCAATTGTGTTTGGTCAATCCAACAGACTCTAATTGACATTGAAGCCCACACCAGATTTAGATTTTAACGATGATAGAAGAGAAAATGAGGAGTCTATAAAATGTAGATTTTATAAAAAAGAAAAAAAGGTGGGTGGATGAGGTGTTTGTGACTATTTTATTAGTATTATTATTTTTTACCTTATATCCACCTTCTTCTATCTACCAGTACGGTAGATATTATTGTTTGTGTCTTCACAGAATAGACCTTATACTGTTAGCACATGAAACAGGCCATGTATCTATCTCTTTACTATCTCTACTATCTCTCACTCACAGACAGACAGACAGACAGACAGACAGACAGACAGACAGACAGACAGACAGACAGACAGACAGACAGACAGACAGACAGACAGACAGACAGATAGATAGATAGATAGATAGATAGATAGATAGATAGATAGATAGATAGATAGATAGATAGATAGATAGATAGATAGATAGATAGATAGATAGATAGATAGATAGATAGATAGATAGATAGATAGATAGATAGATAGATAGATAGATAGATAGATAGATAGATAGATAGATAGATAGATAGATAGATAGATAGATAGATAGATAGATAGATAGATAGATAGATAGATAGATAGATAGATACCGTATTTTCCGGTGTATAGGTCGCACCTTTTTATGTTTTTTTCAAGGCCTGCGACCTATACTCAGGTGCGACCTATATATGGCTTGTTATCACTTTCGGTGAAACAAATTTTTAAATCCAGCTCATTTCACAATTACGTTCATTTATTAAGGAAAAGTTCAGCTCAGACATATATTTGCTATAATTTTTATCAAACAAATAATTGTTTTTAAGTGTTAATCTTCTTAAAAGCCTTGCTGTGCGCTCCTGTGGCAGACATTTGCAGCAGAGCTAAACGTAGGTGCGACCTATACACCAGTGCAACCTATCTAGGGATTTTTTCCAATCTATTGGTGATAATTGGACAATGCGACCTATACACAGGTGCGACCTATACACCAGAAAATACTGTAGATAGATAGAATGGCTGATTGAAACAAGTTGCAATGTATACATCATATCATGGATTATTTAATCTATAAATATGTCACTTTTGTTTAAAATAATTAGCCAAACTATCTGAATGCAGTGGGGGCTGTGTAGCTTGGTAGTCAGTGCTGCCATGTTGAAATTCCGAGGTTGAGCCCAGGTTGATTCTGGAAGGGCATCCAGCATAAAACAATTGCTATATATGTCATGCAAGTTTACTCGCTGGGACAAACCCTGAAGAAGGGAGCAGCTAAAAGAAACAAGGCTTTTTATTTGCATTGCATTACGGATTATTGTACATTTAAATTTGACACTTTTATTTCAATTATTCTGCTGCTTAGTGTGTGTCTCTGATGAATTGAACTGTAGTTGGGCTGTTTAATGTAAATTAGTAACTTAAAAATGTGGTTTGAGCAGGAAAAGGATGGTAAAAAATGTGGATAACATTCAACAAAAAGGGAACTAAAGGGTTATTGATCATCACATAGAAACAAAACCACCTGTCTGCCTTTCGCCTGACCGATAAAGTGGCCCTAACATCCGCCAGATGATTAAATGGATGAGGAAACACGAATTGGATAAAAGTATTAGTCAATTAATTCAACCCACTGAGGCAACACACCCTTAATACTTTAGACAAACACTAAAAAGAACAAAGAGGTTGCATCAACTTGACTGCTGTTAAGCATGCACAGAGGTTATGGCAGAGAAATAAAGTTGGCAGAGTGGAGACAAGGGGAGTGTATAAAAAGGGATCTGAAGGATAAAGAGCAAGTCAAAATAAGACATGAAAAAAGAAAAAAGTTAAATAAAAAGGCTCAGTGTAAACAACGGAATGGAAAAAATACGTCTGTTATGTTTGGTTGTGATTAATGGTCTCTTTGAAACATCCAATACAAAAGTCGAATCAGAGTCAGAGTCAGAGAGTCTTTATTGTCATTTGCACCGCATGTGGTACATGTGATGATAACGAGATTATGTACACGGGGTCCCAGTTACATCCAACAACATTGACAAAAATGACAAAAATAGAAGAAACAATAGCACTTAGTAAGACTTAAGGCTCCGGCAAAGCTGAGCGTCCTGCCTGTACGCCACTCTACGCGCGCATTCTGTGCGCACGCGTTCGCTGGCACATTTCTGTTAGGTGCTGGCTGACATCTTCAACACCTCACTTGCTCTGGAGACAGTCCCCACCTGCCTGAAGACCGCCACCATCATCCCAGTCCCAAAAAGCTCCACAGTGACTGGTCTGAACGACTATCGGCCGGTGGCCCTCACCCCGATAGTTGCAAAATGCTTCGAAAAACTGGTCATGACCCACATCAAAACAACCGTCAACATCAACGAGGACCCTCATCAGTATGCTTACCATGAGAACCGATCAACAGAGGACGCCATCTCGTCCGTGGTCCACACTGCTCTCACCCACCTGGATCAGAATGACTCATACGTCCGTATGCTCTTTGTGGACTTCATATAATAATAATAATAATAATAATGAATTCCATTTATAATGCACTTTTCATTACTAAAAATCTCAAAGTGCTACAAAGTGTAATAAAGCAAAGATCAAAATAAAACAAGTGATAAAATCAAATAAAATCAATAATAATATCGACTAAGATCAAAGATAAAATCATGTGGATGCAGATTAGGCTTGCTTAAAAAATAAATAAAATAAAACAAGTGATAAAATCAAGTAAAATCAATAATGATATCAGCTAAGATCAAAGATAAAATCATGTGGAGGCAGAATAGGCTTGCTTAAAAAGAAAGGTCTTTATGCTGCTTTTAAAGTCAACCAGTGACTGTGGAGCTCTCAGGTCATCAGGGAGGGAGTTCCACAGGCGGGGGGCAGCCACACAGAATGCTCGGTCTCCCATGGTCCTCAATTTGGTCCGAGGAATATGAAGGAAATTACTGTTCTGTGATCGTAGAGACCGGGTGGATGAATATGGTGCAAGAATGTCCTTTAGATAGTCAGGTGAAGTGCCGTGCAAGCATTGATGGGTAATGAGAGCAGTTTTGTACTGAATTCTGTAGGTGACAGGAAGCCAATGGAGGTTATGGAGAATGGGTGTAATATGTTCAAATTTACGAACTCTCAACAGAATCCTTGCTGCACTGTTTTGAATGTATTGAAGTTTCTGAAGGTTTTTGCCAGGGATACCAATAAACAGGGAGTTGCAGTAGTCGAGCCTGGAGGAGACAAAGGCATGGACGAGTTTCTCAGCATCAGGAAAAGTCAGAGATGGGCGAAGTCTGGAGATGTTTCGAAGATGGAAGAAGCAGGTTTTAAACAGATGCTTAATGTGATTTTCAAATGTAAGATGAGAGTCCATTTTTATTCCAAGATTTGTAACAGAGGTGGAGAGGGGGATGTCTTGACCAGAGAAGGAGATTGTTGTTAAAGTTGATGTTTGTATCTGGTGAGGGGTGCCAATCAATATGGCCTCAGTCTTCGAGCAGTTTAATTGAAGAAAGTTCTGATTCATCCATGCCTTTATTTCCTCCAGGCAGGCAGAGAGAACAGTGAGTGAAGACGGAGATAGGGATGATGATGATGTTCCAGTCCTGATGTAAAGCTGTGTGTCGTCGGCATAGCAGTGAAAAGAAATGTTGAACTGATTAATAATTTGACCTAAAGGCAGCATGTAGAGGGAAAACAGCAGGGGCCCCAGAACTGACCCCTGAGGGACACCACAGGAGACACCGACTGTCTGGGAAGTGGCATTGCCAAGGCTAACACATTCCAGCCTATCGGAGAGGAAAGATTTGAACCAGTCCAGGACAGTGTCAGAGAGACCGACCTCCACATGAAGACGATGGAGGAGGATATTATGGTCCACAGTGTCAGAGTCAGAGTCAGAGTCAGAGAGAATTTATTGTCATTTGCACCGCATGTAGTACATGTGTTGAAAACGAGATTATGTACACAGGGTCCCAGTTACATCCAACAACAAATGCAAGAGAAATACAATAATAACATCTAGGATTAACTAAGAGAGACATCACATCAGCTAGTAATACACTAAGCCCTAATGTAGTAGAAAAACATCATTATAAACAGCAGCACGAACATGAGCAGATGGTCACAGATGAACGCAGCAACAAGAAACAGATCAGTACAGTATCAGTATGATGTGACATTTTGCAGTGTTTATTCTTATTATTTATTTATTCATGAGTCTGACAGCCTCAGGGTAGAAGCTGTTTCTCAGTCTAGTGGTTCTACATTTGATGCTCCTCAACCTCCGTCCCGAGGGGAGTGGTGCAAAGAGTGAGTGTGCTGGGTGAGTGAGGTCTTTCATGATGCAGGTGGCTCTTTTTCTGCATCTGGAGGTGTAAATGTCTGTGATGGTGGGGAGACTGACTCCCACAGACTTCTGTGCAGCCTTCAC
>JBBPBX010074307.1:0-17609 GCA_038048925.1 Garcialebias charrua
CTCTCTGTATGAAAGATCGAAGGTTGTCGTGTCATTTGTTGTGCCTGGCTGGGCCTTCATTACTGTAGTCTGTTGGCAAAATATCTCATGGGGTTGGATTTTAATGAAATGTTCACAAGGTAACCAAATTCAAGATTAGCTAATCAGCTTTAGCAAACTTAAAAAAGTAAACACACTATGCTCGGGTTCATTTTCCACACGTTGATCCTGATTTTCATTGAACGACTTGTGCCTGTATCTTGGCAGAGATAATCAAAAACCTGCACTTCAAGATGAGAGTGGCCACTGCCTTTCCAAACAATGTATTCATTTTAATGAATCCATTATCTTTACCTCTCTTTCTCCTTTCTGGGTCCCAGGGGTGCTGGTGCCTTTCTCCAGTGGTCACATTGTGTATTTAGAACGTCACATATTTATTGACCGGACACAGTCCTTAAAAGGCCCTTCAGACTTTGTGAGTGGACTTCTGGGGTTACTGGATTTGACAAAAAAGTTGATTTTCCACGGTTTGCTCAGATCCCTTTGACTGAACTCTGTTACTGATTGGAAAAGCACAGATAAAGCAGCTTAAATTGATTTTTAGCTGGAACCAAAATATTTACAGGAATGGGTGACGCAAGGCCTTCCGAGAACATGAAGTCCTTCTGAGGCTAGCAGCAGGCAATCTAGCAAACAATCATTCACGTGTTGACGTTTCTGAGACAGACTGACCCGCCTTGATCATGATCTTTAGATGACTGTGATGTGGAGAAAATAAAAGGCACCATTTGTTTACAGTTTTGTTCATCCCACGTGTTTGGAGAAAGCCAATGGCAGGATGAAGTTTTGTGTGCAGATATATGACACACATATGAACACAAATGTTTTCCGCATGTGTGTGGGGTACATTTGTACTTTCTTATAGCCATTTGGACCATTGGGACTGCACTGACATTAAAAACAAACTTTTTTTACTTTTTATAATAAAAACATTTAAAATATAAAACAAACTAAAATTTTGAAAATACAATTTTACTAAGGAGGGATTCAACATTTTTAAAGGGTCTTTATTGTCATTCTCATCACATGTGGTACATGAGGTAAAACGAAATTGTGTACCCAAGGCAAGATCCCAGTTACATCAAAAAATAGCAAACATATAAAGTATAAAAAGAAACGGTATAAAAGGATCTACGATATACACTAAACTCTAATAATGTAAAATAATATGGTGTAGGAGGTCGTGAAGAGACGACACAGGAGACGGGATATAGTTCTTCACTTTTAATCAACTCCTACTCAACTGGCGGGAAAACCACCCAACACCGCCTTAAGCTAGATTCATACTTGACGCGTCGCGCAGCGCGCAAGGGTGCGCGCTCCAAAAGTGACGCAATTTCACAGTCCCCGCCCCTGCGCGTTGGCCCCGCGCAGGGGATTAGCGCGTGCCGTGCACCTCTGAATTTTTGAAACTCCGCAAGCCCTGCGCGCGCGCGGTGGGCGCTACGATTTGATTGACAGGTCCTCACCGACAGCCTTCACCCTCTTCACGCCGGAGCCTGCAGCTGTTTGCGCCGCTGTGGTCGTGGAGACGGAGTCGCGACGCATGGAGGAATGTTTTGTGACACAAAATGTATTGAATTCTCCTTCATTCCTGATCTGGAGTCGGACTTTTCTTTTGTTTTTTCGCCAAAAGTCACGTGATCGCTTTCTCCTCCGCTGACTCCATGCATTAAAACCGCAAATAAAGACAACAGTTCAGCACGCGAGCAGAAAGCTATTTGTTTTTGTTGTGTGACGTCAAACAGTTCTTCTTCTACGGTTGATTTCTTCTTCTACACCTTTCTTGCAACATATGCACAGGTTTTAGAGGGTACTGCCTCCTGCTGGTCCGTAAAAGAACAGCACTTTGCCATGCGCCGCTGTGCGTCAACCATAAACACAGAGGCGACACTGTAAACGCATTTCGCCGCACGGCTGTGTGCACGCGCGGCGCGCGCGCTCCAGCCTGCTGCGGACCAAAGCGAAAGTCTAACTCAGCCTTTATATACCAACACAACATCCGTTCCTCTGGACCTTTCACAATAAAAGCATCCTGTAACACATTCGGTCCACTGGGTGTGAGTAGAGCCCCCTAGTGGTCCACCACACACGCCCCCCCAGAACACCCAGTAAGGTCCATCACTAGTCCCGCATTTTAGGTTTGATTAAACGACCAGAACGGCTGAACCTGGGCCCTGCAGAACCAGTCTGATGAAGCGGAGGGCTCCGAGGAGGGCCTGCAGAAGATTCGGGCTCCAATGGATGTTGAGAGTCTCTGGCAGGGGGACAGCAGTCCGTTAACAATGTGGATGGAGGTCTGCCCCTGCGAGGAGCCTGGGCCGTAACAACCTGATCATCTGACACAACATGAGCTGGTTTAAGCCTATCGATACAGACAGTCTCAGTACGACCCCCTAAATCTAAAAGGAAATGTTTTGGACCTGGTTGAAGAACCCGAAACGGTCCATCATACAAAGGCTGTAGTGGTGTCCTGTGTGCATTGTGTTTGACAAAAACAAATTTAGAGGACTCCAGACTCTTAGGGACAAATGACTGCGGTAAACAATGGTGTACCGGGCCGGGGACACGAAAAGGGGCCTCCTGAGGTGAAAAATGGAGCAACGGTGGAGCAAACTGTGGTGAGGGTACCTCAGGTAAAAACTCACCGGGGACGCGCACAGGTTGACCGAAAACCAGTTCAGCCGGGGAAGAGCTCAGGTCCTCTTTGGTTGCGGTACGTAAACCCAACAAAACCCAGGGAAGACGGTCAATCCAGTTGTCACCGGTCAATGCAGCACGCAGTGCAGCTTTCAATGATCTGTGAAACCGTTCACACAAACCATTAGCTTGGGGGTTGTAAGCGGTGGTCCTGTGAACGTTAGTCCCCAGACTCTTGGCCATGGTAGACCAAAGTTCAGAAACAAACTGCGGGCCCCGGTCTGATGTAATGTCTGAAGGGGGGCCAAAACGCGCCACCCAGGTAGACAAAAATGCCCGGGCCACCACTGCAGATGTCGTGGATGTCAAAGGAACCACCTCAGGCCACCTGGTGGTCCGGTCTATCATAGTCAGCAGATGAGTAAAACCTTGTGATGGAGGCAGAGGGCCCACCAGGTCTACGTGCACATGATCAAACCGCCGACCTGGGATGGAGAAGGGTTCCAAAGGTGCTTTGGTGTGCCTGTTAACCTTAGCGCGCTGGCATGGGACACACGCTGCTGCCCACTCCTTAACTGCTTTACGCAGACCGGGCCAAACAAACTTTGAACTGACCAGTTTCACCGAGGCTCTAACACCTGGATGAGAAAGGGAATGTAAGGAGTCAAAAACGCGGCGTCGCCATGAAACTGGAACCAGGGGGCGGGGCCTGCCAGTAGAAACATCACAGAGCAGGAGGGGACCTCCGTCATTCACCTGCCGTTCCTCCAACTCGAGGCCCGTGGGCCCGGACTGGAGCTCGAGTATTTCTGCGTCGCTACGTTGGTCCGCAGCCATAGCAGAAAAATCGATGCCAACGTATACGGGAGAGATCAGCACCCGGGAGAGACAGTCGGCCACCACGTTGGATTTTCCAGCCACATGCTGAATGTCTGTAGTAAATTCAGACACCGCTGCGAGGTGGCGTTGCTGGCGAGCAGACCAGGGGTCAGAAATTTTTGACATCGCAAACACCAAGGGTTTGTGGTCAACATATGCAGTGAACCGGCGGCCCTCCAGGAAAAACCTGAAATGGCGTGTGGCCAGGTAAAGCGCCAGCAACTCTCTGTCAAAAACACTGTATTTCAGCTCATTGTCCCGCAGCGTACGGCTGAAAAATGCAAGCGGCTGCCAAACCCCGGAAACCTGCTGTTCTAACACAGCCCCCACCGCAACATCAGATGCGTCGGTTGTTAAAGCTATTTGCGCCGCTGGGGATGGATGGGCCAAAAGGGCAGCAGTGGCCAGTGCAGCTTTAGCATCACCAAATGCCTGTAGGCGTTCTGGTGTCCAGTCCACGCTGTCGTTGGGCTTTTTCTTTTTCAGCGCTCCATAGAGCGGACGCAGCAGTTGTGCTGCCCTGGGGAGGAAACGGTTATAGAAGTTAACCATTCCCAAAAATTCTTGTAGCGCTTTAACAGACTGGGGCTGTGGGAAATCTGACACCGCCTGCACTTTGTTTGGTAACGGGACGGCACCACTTGCAGAAATGCGGTGGCCCAAAAAGTCAATGACTGGCAGCCCAAACTGGCATTTCGCTGTATTTACAATCAGGCCATGTGCTGCCAGGCGCTGAAAAACCTCACGGAGGTGGGACAAGTGCTGCTCAGCCGAGCTGCTAGCCACCAGGACGTCATCCAGGTACACAAATACGAAGGACAGACCCCTTAGGACTGAATCCATCAACCGCTGAAATGTTTGTGCTGCACCTTTAAGACCAAAAGGCATGCGCAAAAACTCAAAAAGGCCGAAAGGCGTGATAACAGCGGTCTTAGGGACATCCTCCACATGCACAGGAACCTGGTGGTACCCCCGTACTAAATCTACTTTAGAAAAAATGGAGGTCCCAGCCAGGTGCACTGAAAAATCCTGGATGTGGGGGATGGGATAACGATCGTTCTCTGTGATGTTATTAAGGCGGCGGAAATCCCCACATGGTCGCCATTTGCCATCTGCCTTGGGCACCATGTGGAGGGGGGAGGCCCACGGACTGTTTGAGCGCTGCACGATGCCTAAACGCTCCATGTTAGCAAACTCTTCCTGTGCTATTGCTAGCTTAGTAGCATCAAGGCGGCGTGCACGTGCGAACACCGGGGGGCCCGTTGTGGGAATATAATGTTCGACCCCATGTTTTGTGTTTGTGTTTGCAAAATCAGGAACAGTCAGCGAGGGGAATTCAGACAATAAACGCTGAAACACATTACCCGAAGCTAAAAAGTTAGCATGCATTAAAGGCCCAGCTCCTCGCGTCTCACAAGGCAGTGACGAAAAAGACACAGCGTCGATCAAACGTCTGTTAGCTAAATCAACCAGGAGCCCGTGAGCACAAAGAAAATCAGCCCCTAAAATAGGGACTGAGCTAGCAGCTACCACAAAGTTCCACTGGAAGTCCCGTTCATGGAAACGAACAGTCACCAACCTTTCGCCAAACGTCTTGATGGGATAGCCGTTAGCCGCGGTTAGCTGCGGCCCGCAGCCTTCTGCTAACCTGTCGGAGCCAGTCGGGGGAACGAGGCTCTTCTGCGAGCCGGAGTCCACCAGGAACCGCCTCCCCGACCTCGAGTCTTCGATGAAAAGCAGCCTTTCCTTGTCGCCAACGGCCGCGACTGCTAGCGGGCGCTGGCGTACTCGTTTCCCTGCGGCTTGAAACTGCACGGTGGGACACACCGTCGTGCTTTGGCGCCAAAACGCTGGTGGAAGAAACAAAGTGCGGCCCCTGACCGCCTGCGGGCGACTCCTGCTACGACCACTGGCTCGTCCGGCGCTGAGGGCGATGCTTGAAGCTCGGGCGCCGCTGGAGATCCGGGGACCGCCGCCTGGACCGCGAACGTCCTCGCAGCCAGCAGGATGCGGTCGGCTTCGCGGGCCAGCGAGCGGTAATCCTTCTGCTGCAGAAACGGGGAGTTGGCCAGGGCTGTGCGCGCTGGAGCCGGAAGCCGGCGGAGGAAGAGGTGGAGAAAAAGAAACTCACAGTCTGTTGATCCTCTCAAAGACAACATGCCTTCCATGAGCTCAAGGGCTGTGCCGTCGCCCAAATCGGAGAGGGAAAACAGTTTCTCGGCGCGCTCCGCGTCTGAGAGCGTGTAACGCTGCAGAAGGAGCTCCTTGAGGGCGTCGTATTTTCCTTGTGCAGGAGGGTCTTCGAGCAGGCTCATTACCCGCTGGGTGGACAATGGGTCCAGTGAAGCGACCACATGGTGGTATTTGGTGTCGTCTGCAGAGATCCCGCGAAGAGCGAACTGTGATTCGACGTGGGCGAACCACGACCGAGGTGCGTGCAGCCAGAAGTCCGGGATTTTAACGGCCACCGCAAAAGCGAGCGGGGCCGCCGGTGGGGGTTCCACCGCGGACAGCTGAGGAGAGCTGGCTGGACCTTCAGATGTCGTCATATTCAGTTCACGTAGGTCACCAGTGTAGGAGGTGGTGAAGAGACGACACAGGAGACGGGATGTAGTTCTTCACTTTTAATCAACTCCTACTCAACTGGCGGGAAAACCACCCAACACCGCCTTATATACCAACACAACATCCGGTCCTCTGGACCTTTCACAATAAAAGCATCCTGTAACACATTCGGTCCACTGGGTGTGAGTAGAGCCCCCTAGTGGTCCACCACAATGGTGTATTAAACAGCAGCCTAAACATGAGCTTGTTGGGAGCAGATGAATATGAATCAGCAGCACAGATAAGTCACATATCACCAATTAAAGTGGCATTATGATTATTTTTTTCCCCTTACAGTGATTATCCTGGTTCAAGATTCATGAGTCAACAGCTTCAGGGTAGAAGCTGTTCCTCAGTCTAGTGGTTCTACACTTAATGCTCCTCAACCTTCTGCCTGAGAGGAGTGGGGTAAAAAGTGTGTGTGGTGGGTGAGTGGGGTCCTTCATGATGCAGGTGGCCCTTTTCCTGCATCTGGAGGTGTAGATGTCTGTGATGGTGGGGAGGCTGACTCCAACAGACTTCTGTGCAGCCTTCACCACTCTCTGCAAAGCTTTTCTTTCCACAGCTGTACAGCCTCCATGTCACATGTTGATGCTGGAGCACAGAATGCTTTCCACTGCACACCTGTAGAAGGAGGTGAGGAATGAGCTTCCCAGACCAGCTCACCTCAACCGCCTGAGGAAGTAGTCTCTGATGATCTTTCTTGATCAGGCTGGCTGTTGCCCCAGATGAGGTTGTCATTCAAGTGCACAAACAAATATTTGTAGCTGGAGACCACATCCACCACAGATCCTCCCCAGATAGTAGTGGACTGTGGTTGTACATCACCTGTGGTAGAGTTTTACGGGAAAAATATTGTCCGCAGGTTACTCCACAGGTTATACTCCTTCACCTCAGTACTCATCCGAGGCCAGTAGAACCTGTCTTTGATTAGTTCAGGTGTTTGTTTGTTTTTCTTTTCTCTTTTCCTCCCCTTTTATAGATGGCCTCCCTTCTCACCTCACAGCCATCCTCTCACACTGATATGAATTTTTATTTTTTATTTTTTTTATTTTTATAGAGAGAAAGGAAAGATAGAAAGTAAGACAACAAAACACAACAATTATCCACAAAAAGAGCACAAGGCAAACACACCCAACCTCCGTCCGCAATCCTGCAAAGCACATGACAGAACACAGCAACAAAATACACATGCATAAAGACTAATAATATTCATGACCTTGCAGTAGATTTCCATAAATAAACATACCCATACCTACAAATATATATACATATACATTCATATCACATATCCATCTACATATCTGCATATGATATCTACATATACATCCCTGCATCCATTTGTGTGTGGCTGTGAACATGCATAAGTGAATAAGGTTCCTCCAATAGAACATTCAGTAGCGACCGTGAAGCATCAGAGATCCGCCCCCCCAAGGCCCGAGGCAGACGAAGGGGCGATCAAAGCCCAAGACCCCAAGAAGGACCCCGAGCCCAGAGTCCCCAGGGCCACCCGAACAGGACGAGCCACTCACCCTCTCCCCAGATCTGACCAAGGGGGAGAACCGGACGAGCTCCACCAGCGACTACACACAATGACCCCCGGGAGGCCAACAGCGACAAACCCACAGGCCCCCGCCGGAGCCCGTTGCAAGAGCCCGCTGCACTGACGTAGCCCCAGGCCCGGGCACCGAGGCCCGGGCACCGGGGACGCCCACCCCTCAGGCCCAGACCCGATAGGACCAGAGGACCCGAGCCCCACCAGGCAGCCACCAGGCCGAGCCGACACACGCCCAAGCGCCCAACCCCTGAAAGCGACAACAAGGGCCCCCAGCACGCCCGCAGGCAAAAGGACACCCACCCGGGGGCCACGTGGTAGGAGCGCGACACCAAGTAGCCTCAGATGTAACAGAGAGGGGGCAGTCCAAATCCCAGCCTGACAATTAGACATTCATACACAGACACACTCACTCAGACCCACCCTCATCCTCACTCACACAAAGACAAACAATAACGACACGTTCCATTCATAATCCTGATGCACCCTCTATACCCCCTAGGTCCAAGACATGTACCTGCCCCCTACATGAGGCAGCCCACACCCAAGCCCAGGAGGTAGGCCCATTCATTCTGGGGTGGAGAGCAGCCGACATCCAAGATTCGGCCCAACCCTCGCCCTGCCGACAGCACAGGACACCCGAGTCCAAGCAGCCCCAGGGAAAGTGCAGTGCCAGCCCCGCCCACGGCGAACCCCCAGGCCCCGAACCCTCCCATAGTCCAGGACAACCCCCGACGGCCCACCCCCAGAATGTCCGCCAGGCAAGCTGGTAAGAGAAAAATAAATAATATATTTATATAAATAAATACATAAATAAAACTGAAATTAACAAATCTAGACCCGACATACACACCCCTGTCCCCAAATGTGCTGTTGGTGTGTGTTGTAAAGTGCATTTAAAAAGGGAAGAGAAGGAGCAAAGGCTGGCATCCAGGTGTTTTCTCAACACCTAAATGTCCGCACTCATTCATGTACAACAGCGGGTTTGGATGAGAGACAGCAAGCTCAAATTTGTGGCACAGGCACGTAGTAATGACACTTCCGGTGGCATGCCACAGGGTGTCAGTCAGGGTGCCACTGTTTTTCTGGCATCTGCCACAGGGTGTCAGTAAGATGTCAGTGTTTTAAATGATGTCAATGCCTATTTTCAGCAAATTACTCATTTATACTGCCTCTTACTAAATTATTGATTTAAAATTGTGACTCTATTGCTTATTAAATCGTAGAAAACATTTAATTAAGGGACATTTACTTATGTGGGGGACAACAAGGTGGCATGCCACAGTGTGTCACTTTTTTCTGGATGTCAATGACGATTTTCGCCAAATTACTCATTTATACTGCCTTGTTACGACCCGTAAGATCAAAACATATAGGCTAAGGTGGACGCAGGACACAGAAAAAGGTTTAAAATCAAAAGTTTTTTTAAACTAAACTAAGGACTTCTGTCGAAGACAAGGTCATTTCAAGCTGACTCCCTCAGGTCCGGAGCCGATCGTCCTTCTTCTGGCGCACACGACAGGAAAATAAAGAAAACAAAGTGACAACTGAAAGTTGGATCAGATGAGCTGGCCAAACAAATGCAGTCCAACCCAGGCCAACCCTGTACAGGGCCGTCGAAGCTGGCCAAGACCACTATCTACCTGTACAAAAACTCCAGTTCTAAATATAAACAAAAACAGGACTACCAAGCCCACCTGATCATGCAAAGTTATAAAAAATAATGAGGAAAAAACACAACAACTGTCCTACTGACAGTCTCAAACCCTATGGGTCTACAGCTCCAACCTAAACACACTTGAGCCTCTAGGCTCAAGTCCACACCTCTCAGGTAAACTAAAGTTAAAATAAACTCGAGCAATCACTAGCAGCAACACCGCCTCACACGAGCAGTTGCACCTGCTCTAACAAACACAGCTCTAGTTTGCACCAGAGCTGTCACACGAGCAATCTTTGCTCCACACATGCTATTAGTTAGCACCAGAACTAAGAGCCTCAGCTCAAACAAACTCCCTTCCAGGAGTACTCACCAAATGGCCAAAGGTGGACAGAGAGCACCCTTGGACCCAACAATCTGATTCACAGATCACTCCACAGATCACTTCACCAGAAGCTCTGCTTCTCTTCAAACAAATGCTTCATGCAACAAACCTCCGTGCCTCACAGTTCTCAGCTTCAGACTTAAGTAAGGGAGCTGTAGCAGGTGGTAGCAGCAGCAACCAATTAAGCCTGATTAGAGAGGTGCTAAGTAAAAAAAAAGGGGCTTTCAGCAGGTTGCTGGGTTCAGCGGCAGACTGCAGCCTAAATAAAAACAACAATGACATTTTTAAAACTCTCTCACCCCATCAAGTGTCATCACTTGATATGGATTGTGGACGGAGGTTGGGTGTGTTTGCCTTGTGCTCTTTTTGTGGATAATTGTTGTTTTGTTGTCTTACTTTCTCTTCTCTTTCTTTCTCTCTATTTAAAATAATAATAAAAAAAAATACATATTGGAGTAAGAGGATGGCTATAAGGTGAGAAGGGAGGCCATCTATAAATGGGGGGAAAAAAACTCTCTCACCCCTAGGGTACATGACACCCCCACCGCAAGTATTTTTGTACGAGTGTGATGTGAACATTAGGGGAAACACACATTCGCTCATACAAAAAAAAAACAGGACCATAGAGATTAAAAATGTAGCGGTCAAATCACTTACCGTATTTTCCGTTGTATAGGTCGCACCGTTGTATAGGTCGCATTGTCCAATTATTGCCAAAAAATTGGAAAAATCCATAAATAGATCGCACCGGTGTATAGGTCGCACCTACGTCACTGCCGACGTAACGCGCCATCCACCGCTGACGTGCTACGTCACCGCTGAGTCAACCCGGCAATATGGACAGAGTGTTTAGCTCTGTTACTAATGTCTGCCACAGGAGCGCAGAGCAAGGCTTTTAAGAAGATTAACACGGTAAAAACAATTGTTTGTTTGCTAAAAATTGTAGCTGACATTATAGCACAAGGGTTAGTGGTTTATTAGCCGAGTGGTTTTGAAACTATTTATAACATTAACAGAAATAAAACGAATGTTAACCGAGACGAGTCCGTCTCTCAAAACACGAATAAAAAAAATCGAATTTAATCTCAAATGTTTCCTCCAGGCCATAGTTAAGTACATTAAAGCTCATATAATTACACTCTGTAAGCAAAAAAAATATACACCGATTGGTTTCGAAGCTATTTATAACATAAACAGAAATAAAACGAATGCTAACTGTAACCCTCAATTAGTCAAGTCTTTTATTTTGGCGGGCCCACTTCCTGTGTTGCCCCAAACTCTGCCAACTTATTTAAAGTCCTGCCTCCTCCAGTGCACAGTTGAACTACATCACCTGTTTCACTGTGATTGTGGCTTGCTGTTTGGAGTCTTCATGGCAAAGTCATACAAATCTTTGCATCCACTGATTTGATTTATTGGTGAGTTTGTCATCTGAAAGCACTATTGTTTTAGCATGAAATGTCTGCTTGATTGCTTATTGGAGCATTGTTTTATTAGAATTGTTGGCGTTTGTTACCTGGATCGTCACCAGGATTGCAACAGCTGATTATGGTTTAGTATGCTCCACTCTTCCAGAAGGTAACCTGATTTCTGATTTTGTGTGAGCTCTGACACTTTTGCATGGAATTGATCAAAATGGAATGTAGCTATATTTAAGTTGATACTGCGCAGTATATTTAATTATTTCTTTTACTCACTCTGCTTGAGTATTTGACTATTTATTTTGTTTTCTTGATTGATATTTTGAAAGTGCACTTTGATTCAACTTTTCAATTTTAACCTTAACTTGAGTAGTTGAAATATGATTGATGTTCTTTTGTTTTTACTTTATTTAAATTATGGTTAACTTTACCTGATTGAAATGTTTGATTAGTTTAATCATTAGGAATTTAATAATTGCAATTGCATTTAATATTAATTTTTATATGCTTTGTACCTGATTGTTTTTTGATAAAATACTTAATGGGTTTTCTGACCTTTCAGGTCGGTTTTTTTCCCCCCCATTGTTTTCTCTTCCTTGATGGATCAGATCCTCTTTGGATCTAAGGATGACGAGCTAGGAAAAGGACCAGAACTTTATGATCTTGGAATTTGATTAATTCAGAGGACATTTGTGTCTCATTGTGCATTTGTAATTGTCTGTTGTTTTTTTCTGCTTTTAAATCACTAATATATTCACCTAAACTAAAACCATTGTCTCCTGTCCTCATTCACACCTCAGGCTCCTTAAAAGAACCATCTTCTGATGCTGCTCTTGTAGCCGCAGTTAGTTGCATAGCCCATAAATGTTACATAAATTTGGCGAGCTAGCCAGGAGCCTGAAGTTGTGAATGTTTTTGAATACATTTTGTTTGCATTGAAATATGGATTTCTTTGACCAAATTGGTATCAATGTTGCTAATTCTGTCATCATTAGTGGTGTAACGAACACTCAAGCAGATGATGAGATCATATATTATTTGCGCAGCTATGGTGAAGTTAAGGTTTTTCCTGTTACTGCACGTGAGAGTCCATTTTATAAAAACCTGGCCATGGAATTCATTAATTCTGCAGATTTGGAAAAGCTAAAATCGCTTTTACCATATGTTTACCGATCTAAGACTGAAGGTGTTATATTTGTTATTAAATTACTTTCAAGAGAGTGCCATGCCACAACCATAGTGAACAAGACCCCAGCCCCTGATTACCTTTATGAACTGAAACACATTTCCCAGCAGAGTGGACAATCATTTGATGATGTTTTGAGAGGAGTTTTTGAACAAATAAGTGCTCATTTAGGAATAGCAGTTATCGGAGGGGAGCCTGATGATGATGAGGAGGAGGAGGAGGACACAGTTGAAATACTGATGACTAACAGACAATCCAGTCAGACTCAGCTGTTTACTCTTCCCTCAAACACTTCGGTTCACTCCACCACCAACCAGCAAGGATCACAAACTCAACCAAATCCAGCTCCACATATGAGACCAAGAATTTCCCTCTCGGGGAATGATCTAAACCCTCCTGGGGTCCAAAGGGTTGTAGTTGAACACCTTATTGTGCACAGAGATGATGTGAGTCTTCAACCTCTGCCTTCATTTAGACTACGTACCTTCTCAGGGAGGCTTCCAAAACCTCAGCATGAGGCAGATTATGAATCTTGGAAGTCTCAAATAGAACTTTTAAATGCAGATCCAAGTCTTGCCCCTTTGCATGTTACAAGGCGTATATTGGAAAGTTTACTCCCTCCAGCTTCTGACCTAGTGAGGGGATTGGGACCCAATGCCCTGCCTGCAGCGTTTTTGCAAGTGTTGGATTCTGCATATGCTACTGTTGAGGATGGAGAAGAGTTGTTTGCAAAATTTTTAAACACGCTTCAGGATCATGGGGAACGACCATCTTCTTATCTGCAGAGACTCCAGTTGGCTCTCAGTACAGTGGTGAAGCGTGGTGGGATTCCAGCAACTGAAATGGACAAATATTTGTTAAAGCAATTCTGTAGAGGTTGTTGGGATAACAGCATGATTAACAAACTGCAACTAGAAAAGAAAAAAGACCAACCACCTCCTTTTTCAGAGTTTTTATTAACACTTCGAACAGAGGAAGACAGACAGTCGGCAAAAGAGATGTTAATGAAAAAACATATTCCACCAGTCAAGCATCGTGTTAATGTGCAAGCTCATACCACCAGTGCATGCTCATGTGGCCATCTGTCAGACTCTGGTGCTATTGAGGATTTGAGGAAGCAAATGCTTAAGCTGCAGAGTCAAATGTCAGCTTTGCTGTCCAAGGACTCCAATTCTGCTCAACCAGGAAATCAGCAGAAAAATCAGAAACCAAAATCTGGCCAAACCAGTAGTAGGCCAAAGCCCTGGTTCTGTTTTAAGTGTGGACAGGATGGTCACATTGCTCCCAACTGTTCCAGTCCACCAAATTCCAGCCTGGTTGAAGACAAACGCCGCCAGCTGAAAAACAAACAGCAGTCCTGGGAGAAAATTAAACCATCAAAACTAGAAGCAGTTCTTACTGAGGGACAAGTGGAAGCTACAACTAGTGAATGTCCCCACACCAAAGACTCACCTTCATATCTTCCATTACCTAAAGGATTAGTGGGCACAAGATGTACTGGTGAGGTGAAGATTAAAGGGATACATTTTCATTGCCTCTTTGATACAGGTTCTCAAGTCACCACAATTACACATTCCTTCTATAATACCCATCTATCAGATCATAAAATAAAACCATTAAATGATCTCTTGGAGATAGAAGGTGCAAATGGTCAGATGGTGCCTTATATTGGATATGTGGAACTCTGTTTGACCTTTCCCTCTGAGTTTACAGGAGAAGAGCTGGACATCAACACCTTGGCCTTGGTTGTTCCAGACCTGCGATCATCACAACCTTCTGTTCTGATTGGCACTAACACTTTGGATGTTGTGTATAATCAATGCTGTCATTCACAGTCTGAGTTCCATCCTGTGCCTTTTGGATATAGAGCAGTGCATAAAATTTTAGAAATAAGGCATAAGCTGACAACTGATGACTATCATGGCATTTTAAAAGTGCAGTCATCCATCCCGCAGGTTGTTCCTGCTCAACAGACTGCTGTGTTGGAGGCTCTTCTCATATGTCCATTACTGCAAGGAGAAAAGGAAGTAATTATTCAGCATCCAACCTCATTCTCCCTACCTGGTGGTTTGATAGTAAAATCCATCCTTATTGATCTACCTCCTGTACAGCCTGCTTCACTGCCAGTGGTGATCACTAATGAATCTGATCATGACATTGTGATTCCAGCCAGAACAGCCATCGCTGAAGTCAGTACCATCCAGACTGTTCTTCACAAAGAGCAGAGTGTGCATCAACCTTCCCAGAGCGCAGAGCCAAAGCCAACCAAGTTGAACTACAACTTTGGAGATTCGCCGCTCTCAACTGAATGGAAGCAACGTATAACAACCATGCTCAATAGTATGTCAGATGTTTTTTCCAAGCATGATCTTGATTTTGGTCGTGTAGATAAGGTTAAGCATGAGATCAAACTGTCTGATCCCACTGCTTTTAAACAGCGACCAAGACCCATCCACCCCCAAGATGTGGATGCTGTGCGTAAACACATTCAAGAACTGCTGCAGTCTGGTGTTATACGTGAATCCAATTCACCCTTTGCTTCTCCTATAGTTGTAGTGCGGAAGAAAAATGGTGCAGTACGGCTCTGTATTGATTACAGGAAGTTGAACGCACAGACCATCAAAGATGCATATGCTTTGCCAAAGCTGGAGGACACATTTTCAGCCCTGTCCGGCTCTACATGGTTCTCCACATTGGATTTAAAATCTGGTTACTACCAGATTGAGATGAATGAGACGGACAAGAATAAAACTGCATTCGTCTGTCCACTTGGATTTTATGAATTTAACCGAATGCCTCAAGGAGAAATGCCCCTAGCACCTTCCAACGTCTTATGGAGCGGTGCATGGGAGACATGAATTTAAAAGAAGTGCTTGTTTTCATTGATGACTTAATAGTGTTTGCACCAACTCTAGAGGAGCATGAACTCCGGCTGAAGAAAGTTCTCCAACGCCTGAGAGAATTTGGGTTGAAGTTGTCCGTTGAAAAGTGTGTTTTCTTCCAGACATCTGTTCGCTACCTGGGACATGTAGTTTCAAGTGATGGAGTGGAGACAGATCCAGACAAGATTTCCACATTAACATCTTGGCCGGTTCCTCAGAATCTTAAAGAGCTCAGATCATTCCTTGGTTTCGCAGGGTATTATCGCCGGTTTGTGGAAAGGTTCTCATCAGTGGTAAAACCACTTAATGAGCTAACAGCTGGATATCCACCCTGTCAGAAAAAATCAAAACGGATGAAGTTGCAACATTACCTTGACCCCAAAGAACCCTTTGCTGCACGTTGGACACTGCCTGCCAGCATGCCTTTGAAGAGGTTATCCAGAAGCTGAGTACTGCACCAGTTCTTGCATTTGCAGACCCAGGTAAACCTTACATCTTACACACTGATGCCAGCTCTACTGGTCTTGGTGCAATTTTGTACCAAGAATATGATGGACGGAACAGGGTGATTGCATATGCCAGCAGAGGTCTGTCCCGCAGTGAAAGTCGCTATCCAGCCCATAAACTTGAGTTTCTGGCTCTTAAATGGGCAGTTACAGAAAAATTCTATGACTACCTGTATGGATCCGATTTCACTGTGATTACAGATAGCAACCCACTGACATATCTGCTAACTTCTGCTAAATTGGATGCTACAAGCTATAGGTGGCTTGCAGCTCTTTCTACTTTTTCTTTTAAGATCAATTATCGGGCTGGCAGGTTAAATGCAGATGCTGATGGTCTCTCTCGGCGACCTCATGCTGAACAGGTGGCTGATCCTTTATCTCTGAAAGAGAAAGAAAGAATATTGAAGTTTACTGAACAACATCTGGAACATCCATCCTGTATCTCCATTGACCAGCACTCGGTTCAAGCAATATGTGATAGGCAACTGGTGTACAGCTCACCCAACCTGGACCAGGTTGCTGCTCTTGTACAAAATCTCTCCATTAACACTGACAGTTTACCCAACAGTTTTGTTAATGATCTGCAGTTCTCTTCACCTGTTGTGCCATATTTTTCTGAAGGTGAAATTGCTGACAAACAACGAGCCGATCCAGTCATTCAGCACATCATCGCTCAGTTGGAACGAGGGGAAAACCCACCGCCAACTCTGAGGGAACAGCTCCCCGACCTGCCATTACTCCTGCGAGAGCTTACACGTCTGGAGCTCCATAATAATGTTCTTGTCAGGAGACGTAATATTGGAGGTGAGCTTACTTACCAACTTGTACTTCCAGAGGAATGGCGGGCTAATGTCCTCAACCAGCTTCATGACCAGATGGGACATTTAGGTACAGAGAGGACTCTGGACCTCGTTCGATCACGGTTCTTCTGGCCACGTATGGCAGTTGATGTCTGTAACAAACTCAAGAACTGTGTGAGATGCATCCGAAGAAAAGCACAACCTGAGAAAGCGGCACCCCTTGTTACTCAAACTTGTCTGCATGGACTTTCTTTCAATAGAACCTGACCGAAGCAACATCAACAATGTTCTGGTGATAACTGATCATTTCACAAAATATGCTGTTGCAGTGCCAACCCCAAACCAAAGAGCTAAAACTGTAGCAAAAACCCTATGGAAGAATTACCTTGTCCATTATGGAATGCCAGAGCGTCTCCATAGCGATCAAGGGACTGATTTTGAATCTCACACTATCAAGGAGCTCTGTCAGATCACAGGAATCAAAAAGATCAGGACCACACATTACCATCCCCGTGGCAATCCTGTGGAGCGATTCAACCGAACACTATTAAACATGTTGAGTACGCTGAAAGAAGAAGATAAAGTTCACTGGAAAGACTTTGTGAAACCGTTGGTACAGGCTTACAACTGTACCCGAAATGATGTCACTGGATACTCTCCATACGAATTGATGTTTGGTCGGCAACCCCATCTTCCTGTTGACTTAGCTTTTGGACTGCCTGTGTCTGAGAAAACACGGTGCTTTCGTCTGTTTTGTCCTGCACGCCGCAATTTGCCGGCACGTCTTTGTCTTGTCTACGTGTTCAAGAACGCAAGTATAGCCGTGAATTCCTGCTTGATGTCGGAAAAACCACTCATTTGGGAATAAACAGCGAACTCCAGGAGAAGCTACATGAGCTCGAGGAGGAGTTACATGAGCTTCGTGACTGCGAGCTGCTCTGGAAGCCAGCCCGGACCTTCCCTTCATCGCGCCCGCCGTGGAAGTACCACAAGCGGCGTGACGCTTCACCGCGCCCGCCATGGAAACGCCACAAGCGGCGTGACAGGAAACAGAA